>JAPYYX010000084.1:0-134285 GCA_030522605.1 Cremastinae sp. B BG-2022a
CCTCTTTCAATAGATACTAAAATACAACAAATTATGGAGAAAATCGGAGATGCAAAAGCTAGATGGTGTCTGAAATGGGGTGGAATGCCTCATATGTAAGAGACAAGTGCGTGCAAGATGGCAGATTATCAACTAGAACAAACACGACGTTCTTACGTAATTATAATATTAATAATCATAATAGTAACAATAATTTTTGTAATGGCACAAAAATTCAACGTGTGTCACCTTTCAACACGTTACGTTTGTTTTTTTATTAGTGTTTTTTTCTGTTTGTTTCTGGGCAGGCTTAAATTGAGAATTACAAGAGAGAATTCCACGCTTCGAGATGTAAAATTTTCTCCAAATTATTTTTCTTTTTGCTCAGGAGAAACATCATGGATAATCTTAAAAGAGTCTTCGAAATTCTTTTATCGAGAATGTACAAAAATATTCGCATCTGCATTTAAAAAATATTGATCTGCGTAAATCCTGTCGTAATTTTCTTTCGATCGCGTGCACGTCTTCAATTTTTTTAGATTCAGATTTGAATATTGATCACTCGTCGTTCAAGTATTTTGAAAAATAGCTCATTTTGGGATTTCACATTTTTCTCGCAAGTAAAAAGACGCATGAAGATTCCTCTCGAGGGGACATCGTAATTACTTTTTGGGACGGGGAAACAGGGACTTCCTACTTTAACTATTTAATATTAATATCACAAATGTTTATACTCAATGTGTTCGAAGTTGTGCTCGAGTAGCATCATTTTCCTCGTGGCATTCAGCACTTTTCACGATAACAATCAAAATTTCTTACACTCCTCATCTCTGGTCCTCGTTCACATCCGTAAATGGCGATAAACACGAATGACCAACGAGTCATAAAAATATACTTCGCGATTCGGATACCACTGACCATCAATCGAATCACGACGGTTTGCATGATGGAAATCTTTTTACGCTTATGCACGAAATAGGCTTGCGCCATCGCCTTTTAGTATGATTAGAATTCGCTTTGTTTGGATTGCTGCTGCTCGATGAACTCTTTTGATCTCCGCTCAATCGATCCAGCTCCTGAAGTCTTCTCTCCTCTGTAAATTCAACATTTTTATAAATTTAGTCGTGTAATTAATTGCTACGTGATACGAAAATGGTAAATTACGATAAAAATGTAAAATATGTATGTATAATTTCAATCTTGGAGACGGTATGGAGTATGCTACATTTTTATACCAGATGGATTATTCTCTCGAAGACGAGTTGTCCCAATTTTTCACTTCTTGTGATATTTCTTCTATACGTAGAATACATACAAATAAACATGAACAAAAATAAACTCAAGCTCATGGGTTCGCATATAGGAATTTGTACAAGAAACATTAGGAATAAAATTGCAATAATTGAATAGCATGCATGATCAATACTGTACAAAGGGAATAAAGTAATAAATGCAAATCTGAAAGAATGGGATAAGCACAGTCAGGATCGAACAAGAGGAAAAAGAAAGCAAAACGATGAGGTCGCTGATTATGGGAACGTGCAAATTTTGTGAAAAATCAATTAAAAAAAAAATACCTAGATGCATAAGTTTATCCTCCGTTTTTCGAATAAACTATACAGAGAATTCTCAGTTTAGAGTATGACGCAGCTTTTCGAAAAGAATACTAGAAGCCGGTTCGACAAAGGGCTTTCATCTTTCCTCTTATCATCTGTAAAATTAATTTCTTTCGATAGTTAAATGCGATACGGAAGACGCGACCTCCGAGTTTGAATCTCATCTCGAAGCCGTTTTTCTTTTATTTTTACCGAGAAAAATAGAACCGAAGAAGAAAATATTTAGGCGAAAAGTTAAAACTTTGCGGAATCGAATTCCCGTTCTGTTGAGTTCACTGACGAGAATTTTGAATTTTGCTCTATCCACCTCTATGTATTTATTGTCGGAAAAGAGTTCAGCAGAATGCAAAGATGCGAGACAAGTGGCACAATAAAAATAAAAATTTAACGAAAACTATGTACAATGTGAATAGTGCAAGTGATTAAAAATTAAAGAAGAATTATTTAAAATCAATTCACCAAAAAATAAAGAACAATTGTTAGAAAAGATAAACAAAATTTGTATTAATCGTAAGTAGTTTTCTTTCTTCGAGTCTTTTCCCCTTGTGAGAGATCAATCGACTCATCCATAATTATTATTATTTTAGTAGAAATTCGTAATAAAGTATAAACTTAGTATGTTCACAGCATTTTGTTAACACAGTATAAGCTCGACTTACCGTTGAGCTGACGTTCTGTGTAGTACGTCGGATCACTGTCAACACCGTAAAGGTAATCCATCAAATATGGCAATACGGTCATTGCGTGCCATTTGTGACCTCGCAGTGGAGGTATCGGAACTTCGTCGCCGTTTCTCGGTTGCCAGCATATGGTCCACGGATGCCTACGGATTTCTTGAAGCGTGAATCGCGCATCAGGCTCCTTTTGCAACATTCCTGTGAGTAATGACGCTAGCATTTCGTCAACCTCGGGCGGTATCGAGTAATCTCCTTTTCCAATATTTTCATAAAGTCTATAAATATTGTCCCCTTCGAATGGATAAAGACCCGTCGTAATATTGTATCTGAAAAAAGAGGAAAAAATGATCATCGAGTTCACTCAATCGTGCTTTATTTAAGATTTTTTTTTTATTTGTTTAAGAAAAATATTTATGATGCAATAAAGTTTTAACTTTTTTTTATATTTTTGAGATGAATTTGTTTTTCAGAGATTTTCAAAAGCATTTTTCTCGTATTGCGCAAGAATTTGCGACTCAGAGCCGGAAAACTTTACAACGGAAGCAAAAATCGATTTTTGACACTTCCCGAGCTTTCCGTGCTGACTATTCAGAAATCAGAAAATTATAAAATTTCACATTTTTTTCTCACAACTTTTCCCAAAATGATGAAAGGAATTTGTTTTCCAAGTTACTGTAATTTTTTTATTATATACATGTAATTAAGGATGATGTGCAAACTTACAACGTAACTCCACAGCTCCATATATCTACTTTAAAGCCTGCAAATGATTCACATCCATTTGCTATTTCGGGTGGTTGAAACGCCGGTGAGCCCATTCCCGTTGTACAGGTATCGTCTTTGGCAAATGTATCCAAGGCCTGTATGACAAATATTTTAGTACACATTTTATAGCTAGGACATTAAATTCGATAGGAAAAATGGGAATCTCGTATTTTATAAAAAGAAACGTAATTCGCGCGAATATAAAAAATTTCGTTCTACAATACCTCAGCAACCCCAAAATCACTAATTTTCAGTGTCTGGTCAAGAGTCAGTAATAAATTTCCAGGTTTGATGTCATTATGAACTATTCCCTTACTATGAAGATACTCCAATCCGTCAACTAACTGAGTGAAGTAATTATGGGCTTGCCAAATTGGTAGTTTTTTACTAGGAGTACTTTCCAACATATCCTGAAAATGATGCAAGATTTTTTTTTTATAAATCACGAATTGGTCTTTTTGATGTTTGTATAAATGTAAAACACAATGAAAGAAATTGTCACATGAAAAGTTTACCTGAAGTCCGCATACACAAAATTCCATAATAAGATACATTTTTTCCTTTTCGTCATTGTAAAGCACGTCGATCAGTTGAACTACATTTTTATGCTTCAATCTTCGCAGCAGTCGTATCTCTCTGGAAAATGAAGGTGACTCACGTCAGCGATAAGACAAAAAAGTTAAATACTGTTTGTGTTATGCAAGAGAATTAAATTGAATTTCAAATGGATCAAGAAGAAACATAAAGTACAAGAGTATACCGCTGCACGTTCTGCTCCCCGTTCAATATCCTGCGTAATTTCTTCTTCTTTAATATTTTGACAGCTCTGCGACAGAGTGTTTCGGAGTCAAGAACCTCCTTAACTTTTCCATAACTACCCTCGCCGAGGACGTCGCCCATGACGTATTTCCCGATCATCTTGCACCTCTTTTTTTTCTCCTCGTATATGATTTGATCGGAATCGACCCTGTGGAAGAACGTGTTGACGTCGTCGAGATCATAATTGGAGTCGTCGTTGATCCAGGAGACAGGCTCAATTTCACGAAATATCTCATTGTTTATCTCGTCCTCGTCCGGATCGCATATATTTATTCTATTGTCCATTTCTCTCTTAGTATTCCCGTTTCTTTCCCTCTCTCCGTTCTATTAACAAATCACTCTAATTGTACTCACTAACTAAGCATAAAAAAATTTTTCAATTATTTTAACCTATAATACGACCCGGCACCGGACATACTTGTATTTTTTTGTTTTTTATTCTAAACTTTTCCTTATTCCTACTACCACCTAACGTACGTTAGTTACACTACGCGCTATATATCGCGATTACTTCGGAGTCGTCTGTCTTTTTTTATTTCTTATTTTCTTGGTAGTGGTTAGTAAAAATAGTAAATATACACAGCCATACGCACATGAGCGTAGAGTGCAGTAAATTTATCTCATGGTAAAATAGTTTCTACTACATACTTATACGTATATGTACAATGTACATGTGAAAGTTTTTCTATTTAACTTTGATTGAGAACGCGTCACATGGCTACACGAAAGTTAGCATATAAAAAGATCAAAAAATGATCAAGATGGAAATTATCTTTTTTCGATGATAATAAAATAAATAGGTTAGAAAAACAAAAAAACTCCAATTGTCTTATTTTTTAATTCAAGTTTTCCTTGTCGAATGTTTAATCCAAAGTGCGCTGTCACGTGTTTACACAATTTTACACATTAAAAAAAAACGAACTGGACCTGAGTGATTATTATTTTATTGTCATAAAAAATTAGGTTAGACCAATTTTTTCAATTTAGATTTCTCTTAGTAAACTGGCATTTATTTCTGTTTTCCTGCAAATGCACTTTTTCAAGGAATATTTTATTTTGTGATTTGTTTCAGAAAAATAGAGCTGAAATTGATATGCGAGAATCATGAGTAGCTTCGAGACAGACGAATTGTCGGATGATGTTGGATTGAATGATTCATCAATCAGTAATGGAGCCGATGTAACGCAAGAATCACTGGATGAACAAGAAAGCGTTCCTCAGAATGACCAGGAACATCGTGAAAAGCTTGTCAAACTTCCGGTTGGTAGAGTGAGAAATATTGTCAAAATGGATCCGGATGTCAACATTATTACCGGAGAGGCTATTTTTGTCATAACCAAATCTACTGTAAGTATACATTTTAATATCATATGTAAGTCTTATCCATTGGAAAAGATCTTACAGTTTTCTCTGAAAATATACTAATATTAAGAATCTTTTAGAAAACTGTGATTTTCCATCTCATTTTTTAGCAAAAAAATATCATTCGTTTACAGGAACTTTTCATTGACTCCCTGGCCAAAGAAGCGTATAAGTACACTGCCCAAACTAAGAAAAAAACTGTCCAAAAACGAGACGTCGAAAGTGCCATTGATAACGTTGATGCCCTTGTTTTTCTTGAAGGAATGATGGATACTATGTAAGAATGCAACAATGATAGTGTAAGCTCTGAAAATATAAGATTTTTTACATTTTTCTAAGAAAACTTTGATTTTCCTGAATTTACACCTTTTCCATTTCTTTTTTAAATATTCAACATTAAATATTAAACGAACTTAAAATTAATCTCATACAGGATTAGGAAATATGCGATTCAGAATATATTTTTCTGCTCTTTCGGTCAGTCGAAATTCGGCTGCCTTCCTTGTTTAATTTTTTATCACTTTTCAATGGAGATCTTTGCCCCAAAGTTATACAATTTATCTTCGATGAGACTCCGGTACTTTTATATTGTTAGCGGCATCTTATAATACGGGCAATATTGAGTATCACTTGTTAAAAAAGAAGAGAGACTGGCAGAGAACGATAGAGAAATACGAGATGAGAATTAGAGCATGTATATTGGCTGATAATTACACAAAGTGCACCACTAAGAGGTTTTGAGAAAATAAAACAAATCTCTCACGTTTCTTTTCAAATTTCTGTTAAATAAATTCATTTGCGCTTGGCTTTGCGACGCCGACTTTCACTCTTCGAAGTCGTCTGTTCACCGGTCGAACTGGCAGTTGCGGGCTTGCTGTGGTTGTAGAGATTATTCAAGAAATCTTCGAGACCAGGATCGCTGTACGAGAGTGAAATCATTATTTTCTGGAGCATGGAATAGTATAAAAAAATTATTTTTATTATTTACCTCGAGTTAGGATCATTCTGCTGTCTTTTTTTACCACCGGACGAAGCTTGAGGTGGCGGACGTTGACCCGAGACGATTCTGTATTCGACGTTATGTGTATTAGCACGTAGATGCTTGAGATTGCCAGCCTGACAAGCAGCCCATTCTGTAACGTCGTACACAGCTCCCTCCATACATGCATAGTAGTGCCAGAGAAATCCCATCACTCGCGATTCAGCCCAAATATCACCCTGTTAAAAAGTAAATTTAAAAAATGAAATTCAGTATTTTTCTTTTTTTTTTACTTTGGTGTTTTTGATTTCGTTTACATTACCTCTTTCGCGCTATGTCGAATTTTACATTGAGCACAGAAACGAGCCGCGTAACACGGTCTCTGAGTTGGTATTCGCTTATGCCTTTGTCCACAATTTGTACATCTTATTGTATTCGCCGCTTGTTCCATTTTTCTGTGCAATTGTTTCAGCAATCCGCTCATTTCGCCCCAAGCTGCTTCAACTTGCCAAACCTGATCGAAAGCTTTTCTACGATCCTGAAAAAAAACTTGTTAACATTTTTTTTCCTTCTTTACAAAAAAAAAAGAAAATTATCCACGAAAAAGTATTTACCGGTTCTCCAATTATATCAAATGCATGAACAAGTATTTTGAACGCCTCTTCGGCACCGGGTTGATTATTTTTATCTGGATGAACTAAGAAAGCTTGTCGCTTGTAGTATTTTTTAATATCATCATCGGAACACGTAGGAGTCACGCCGAGTATACTGTAAGGATCTTTGCCTTTGCAGGCGAGTAATCGTTTCATAGCTTCTTCACCAGTGCTCGGTAACGCTATGTTCACGTCCAAACGACCGTGCATCCAACTTCGATGATCTTCCTTATCCTCATCTGTCTTCGACTTTATTTTTCGCCAAAATGCGAATTTGCTGTTGCCAAACCAGCCGTCAATACGTTTGCCACAAGTATTCAAAAATCGTATCTTCGAGAACTTCGTCGCTACGTATACCCACGAGTATTTCATGTACGATACAGTATGGTACCATAAACATTTGCCACTGTGAACAAAAATTAATTTTTTTCGTTAAAATCATTATTTTTCTATTTTATCTTTTTTATGATAATAAATTTCATAATACGTACAATTGCATTATGAGATTAGTGCTCATGCTCACTACGTCTGATATCAGATGGAGCAACCAATAGAACAATTTGAGACCGAATTTGCTCCAACGACTCGCGTACTTGTTGAAATTACGATACAAATCTTTAACAGGCGATTCTCTGTTATCACGATGCCGATTCTTTTGACCCTTCTTTATTTGCTGAACTTTCTCCGCGTGGAATCTTTTTGAATTTTTCTCCTTCGGTGCTTTCTTCTCCTCTTTGTTTATTTTGTTGTTAGCGTGCTGATTCTTTTCTATCTTATCGTTCGACAATGAGTGATTGAAATTATTCATTGTATTCAAGTTATTATTTATCTGAATTGGACGTTTTTGAGTATTTCCTGTCGTTTTCGAGTTATTGCTATTCATTTTCGAATTATTCAGAGCTTCGGTCGTTTTTTCACACTTTTTCGTCGTTTTCGTAGTCTTCTTTTTCTCGAAATCGTCAGATCTGTTGAATGAATTGATCTCTTGAGATTCTAATTGAGAGCCAAGATTGTCTAGGGATACCCAACGTCGGGGTAAATTCGCATTGTTTCTCTCGTACGTTTTCTTCGGTACTTGAATTTTCGGTGAACCGTGATCGTCACTGCCGGACGAATTTTGTCGTTTCAGTAAAACAGGTTTGCTCTTGCTCTTGTTACTCTTGCTCGTTAATTTCTTCTGTAGTATAGCCTCGGATTGCGGCTTCACAGGGTTATTGATTGCCGGTGAGATCGGTGATGGAACAGATTTCGTCAGGACATCTGAGTACGATGGTCGCATGGGTTTTACCTCGGCGATCATGCGTGGTTTTTTTTGTTGGCTCTCGCCCACATTTCTAGGCAATATTTCATTCGGTTCCTTCATCATTAAGTTCGGCTGCGGAACAGGAGTCACGTTCGGCGAATTACCAAAAGGACTGTAAGTTCCGGACTGATTGGGCGCCCAATTGCCAACAAGATTCTCAATCAATTGCTTACCGTTCGGATTTTGGTTCGTCAAATTATTATGATTTATCGGCAATTGTTGTTGTTCGCTGAACAAACCATATTCACGATCTACCATCTCCTGGTTCGTGTAAGCTCCTAGGCCATTCAGTTGACACTGTTCAGCAACAATTTGTGATGCATTACCGTATATCACATCAATGTAACTGCCACTGCCAACGTCTATCGTTCCAACCAAATCACTTTTCTCCTTCATACCAAAGTGATTTACGCTTTGCGGCGGAAAGTACATCGGTTCTGGTCTTTTTGACTCAAATGATGACATTTCCGGCATGTAAAGCGGCATCGCCACTGGATTAATAACGCTCTGCGGATTTCCAGAATTTTGAGCTATGCCTTGATTACTCACAAAATGTTGCCTATGCCCACTGGCGTAGTCACCCCAGTTTTGACTCCCCGACTGCTGGGGTGGCATTCCAAATTGTACATAGTGTCCTGCGGTACTTTCCATATCTACCGTCATTGCCTCTATTATCTCATCCAGAGACATTCGTTTGAACAGGTGAGGCGACTGTTGCTGATCCGGTTGGTCAGCCATTTTAAAGTCTTCTGAAAAATTATGAATATTCTTATCTTCTTAAATAAGCTGCAAGTATATCCATTTTGGAGCAACATAGCGTTTTGAAGTAAAACAATAATATGCAATTTTTTTGCTTTAAAATTTCGACCTCAAATAATATAAAAATACAATACAAAAATAAATTTCAATTTTACGAAAAGAATTGCACAGGCTCCAAAATTTTTTTCATTGTTTTCTTTATATTAACCAATGTTTTTATACTTTATAAAAAATTTTGTAAAGTAAAATGTTGTTACATTCCGATCTGAACATATTCCATACGATCGTAAAAAAATAAGCGCCGCAATTATTAATTAGTAAACAAAGCTGAAGTTAAATGAACGCATTTTTTTTGAAACGCGACTATAATTTCGTCATAACAGCGTTGTATCGCGTATCTGAGATCGGAAACATAACCAAAAATGGTAGCTGGCAGATAAACAATAGGAGCGAAATATACGATTGCAGCGGAGGAAGCGTGTAACCGAAGATTACTCCGTACTTATTGTGAGAAAGTGAGATTTTCATAATTCTATTAGGTAACGAGAGAACGCACTGCCTCCGATTGTAACCTCAAAGCAAACATGTTCCTGTAAATGGATATATCGTTTGCACGCGACGAAAGAATATGAAAAAAATAAATATGTTACTCACAATCGATGGAGGAACGGTGCGTTTCTCCCGCGATGTTATATTTCTTCGTATATTTTATATATATGTATACATCAAGGCCATTCTCACATTTTAACACAAGTTTATCATGTTATGAGCATGTATAACATGAATGTTTAGCGAACGGGTAACACCAATTATAAAATGATGTATCAAGCATGCGGCGGGACGCAAAATCGTCCATCCACTCGAAGTGGGGTACAAATGTGTTCACGAACGGGCACGAACGGGTTAGAGATTTTTTTTCTCCACGGGTCTCTGATCGGCCGAATGCATCGCGTACACACTGATTCTCCCTCGTGTATGAATACGCCAGACCCAACACTACGAACTTTTATCTACACACGTGTATGCGCTATATCTGTATACAGAGATGTGAGAAAGTGTGTAGTTACGAAGATGCTTCTCCTCAATGTGATGATAATTGCTTTATGAAATGCAATAAACAAATTTAAATCAGACGCTTTTCATTAATTAATTAATTAGATATATTTATTTTGAATGTTTTTACATAAAGAAAAATGTAGATGATATGGAAATTGAATTTTTTGATTGCGAAAAGTTTGAAAACTTTTTACAGTGAAAGAATAAAGTTGAATGTATATTTATGCAACAACACGATAGTATGCGGTTATAGTGATTAATTTAATAAGTATATCTTATGAATTTTATTATTTTATTACTCATATAAATAGTTTTACATGTTTTGTACTCCAAACTACGTTACTGATTCCTGCTCTTTTTTATTGATGAAATATATCTTTTGATTGAAAATTATGATATCACGATTGTTGCAGAATTATTGAAGTCAGCTCCTGTGGTCTTGTGGTTCAAATTTCGGAAAAAAAAAATTGATGATAGTACATCATATCGCATCCCTGGTGGGGATCGAACCCACGACCTTTGGATTAGAAGTCCAACGCGCTATCCTCTGCGCCACAGGGACTTGGTGACGAGATGATGTTTCAATTATTATACAATCTGTTTCATATATTTTTTCTTCGTAGATGGCGTTAGAACTAACATCCCTTACATTTCAGTGCCGTAATAAAATGTAAACCTATCCATTACGTGACGCGTAACATAAATCCATGCTACTGTAAACATTTCATTTTTAAATTAAGCTCCGCTTCTGGGTACCTTGAATTTTTTTTGCAATTTTTGTAAATTTGAAAATAATTTTTTAATTAATTCAAATTCGAAAAATGTCTCTAGCATGTCAATAAGCTGTTCATTAATTCGTTTTCCGTGAAGTATCGCTCGCACGAGAGAGTTTTTTATCGGTAAAAAAATTCAGAATGTTCGTTCGGTACGCGCCCCTTCGAGAAATCAAGTACAAACGCTCCTGTGTTTTACATTCGCGTAGTCAACACAACGGCGACTGCGGTCGTTGAGGGCTATTCGGGGGGTATGTAACGTCGGTAGAGTGCTCAAGGGTTAGGAAAGGAAACAGGAAAAAAAAACATAGACGTAAATTTGGTGCGTCGAGTTGGAAACAAGAGTGACAGAGGGGAATAACCCAAGATGCGTGCTACGTGATTCGCGACATAATATTGTGTCATCGAGAAGGGGATAAGATGTTGATCGGTGGACGCTCGGTTTGCGGGGGCGGGGTGTTTCGCGAGCGGGGCTAAAAATGAGTTATCGCGAGACTAGAAGGGTAGTATCCGTCGTGGCGCCGAGTTATCGCGATCACGAATCGCGAGCGCTATGTTAAACCTGCCAAGACTCAATAAATTCTCCATTTTCATCTAATACGAAAAAATGAAAAAATCGCGAGAGAGAGATAGAACAATTTAGGGTACTCTCTCTCATTGTGTTTCGTGGGTGTCTGTGTACATTTTCGCCTATGTGCCTCGTGCTGGACCAAGATGGCCGCTCTCGAACATATGACAATGACGATTATCAATCCCGAGACGAGGAATGACTTTAAATCATCGATAGCGTTGAGTTTGACAGGAGTATCGACGTTAAGAGATTTAATGAATAAATTAAAGAAATGCATTGTAATGACAGTAACAACGAACAGTCTTAGTGTTAATTGTTGTCTGAAATCGAGTGATTGTTGTCAAAATCGTCAACCAAGGTGCACTTCTGTCATGCCATTTTTGACGTATCGCTTGCCATATACAAAAAGTTCTGAGGTTATGAACTCTCGACTTCAGTGATTTCGATTCTCGGGCCCAGGGTGGCAGTTTTGAGCGGTCATAGCTATTGAAAGGGATAAAGCAGGACCCCATTGAGGGATTAAAATTCCTGCTGTCACGCTACCCGGAGCCATGATAATATACAGCGGCCGATTATGGCCACGAAGCATCCAAAGAGTACGCGCTGGCGCTGCACCGGCTGCAGCGCCTTCGTGAACTCGCCTACCAATATCAGGGAATCAAAGCTCTGCAAGGCCTGCGGTGACGCTCTGCAAAAATCAACAGTGAACAATCGACGGTCTTCGTCCAACTCCCCAGAAACTTCGAGAAACACTGAGAGCTCAGGGATCTCCAAGCCGTCAGATTCCTCTCCGGTCTCTTCTCAGAGCAATTCTCCCTCTTTGTCCCTGTCCTCGTCTTCCCCAACTTCTGCACCTACAGATCCATCTGTTGAGCCTGAGACAACCGGGACTGCCCTTCAGGATGAAGGAATCATTGAGAGCGAGGCGAATGCAACTAAGACTGGCTTTTCAGAGGAACAACAGCATACTTCATTTGTCGCTCTTGGGTATTTTCCATATTTTATCTTTCTGATTATACAGTGAATCTTGTAAAATTTGAATTATCATGCGAATTCTAGACGATAATCAAAAAACACAATATTCAAGTTCAGGTAGAAAAATTATAAAAAAATTTCAAGATTTTGCATGGACATTATTTTTTTGAAATATAGATCTGCATAATTTTTGAGAAATTAATCAACATAGTTATATATTTTTTATAATAAATATTACTGTAAATGTTCATTTTAACACATATGTCTATGACGCTAAAAAAAGTTCATAACAAATTTTTAAAAAGCCTAAAGAAAATTTCTCTTATGACTTTGCTGTCAGTTTAACGTGGAAAAATTTTTAGGATTAATTGTTACGATAAACCATTTTAGAAATATTCACAATTGTACGTAAATAAATATTCATAATAATGTTTACAGCATCGAGACAAACGAAAAGGTCTCGTCATCGGATTTCTCGAAGCAAAAGCCGTTGTATCGGCGAGGATCTTGGTCGGGTACGAGCCTGTCGACGAGTCCATCAGCAGTACCAAAGAAATCACCATCGCTACCGCTCCTGGTAACGCGATGGACGTGCATACGTTGCTTACAGATGAACAGTTGCAGCGCAGCACCGTTTTGTGCCGCGTGCGGTGCTAGCTCGTCCATAGCTCAGACGAATGGGAAATTGATCGGCGTGCGACGAGGTAAAAGGCTCAAAGCGTTGAAGCTCGGTAATCTGAAGCAGGATCCACGATCGGAGATAGGGAGTAGCATAGGCACGTGCGGACTGTCCGGTCGACGAATATTCGACACGAGTATCACGGGAATCGCACAGCTGAGCGGGGTGAGCCGAGGAGGCGAGCGCAGGGAAACGAATCGCGAGGAATGGAGCTTGCCGCCGGTGGAAACGATGGACTCGCCAGGTCTCTCCTACGCGGGAATTCCCGAGAGCGCGCAATGTTCCCCGAAGAGACACGGTACCTCGGTTTACGAGCGGGTCAAGTCCAAGGTGAGCAGATCGCTCTCGAACGGCTCTGTAGTTCAGAAACTCGGCGAGCACGCTATCCAACGTCCGACGAGTCTCATCGTCTCCGAGGCGAAGCACCACGACGACGGACTCTGGAGCTGCGACAATTGTACGCTCGACAATTCTTCGGGTCTGGAGCAATGCGAGGTCTGCGACGCACCGAGAACTTCAGCTCCTTGCAGCGGTGTCGTTATCAGCGTACCCTCCTGGGAACCGCGACCTCTCTCCTCAGCAGGGCCGTTGTCTTATCGGAGATCTTACTCGGAAGTCGACGCCGTGGCTCGCGCAACGAGGAAAAAAGTAGTTAATCGTCGCAGCTTGAACGACGAGGATCCACCAGCGGTACCACCGCATTCCATGGCCTTTAATTCCCGACCGAAGTATTCGTACATCGGTATAACGGATCCCGATATTCCGCCACCGTTGCCGAAGAAGCAGGGCGCCGGTGGCGTATCCGGTAACGGCAATAAACTCGGCCTTACCAGTGTAAAGGCTCACAGCGAATCAACGAGTCCCATCGAGCTGATCGCGAACTCATCCAGTCCCCTGAAACGGATGTGGATTTGTCGTCAGTGCTCTTACGCTTACAATCCATTGTGGTCGGCAGCCTGTGATATATGTGGCTCGACGAGGACACCAGCGTCCCTCTTGCAACCCAGCGTCATAACGGTCACGAAAGATTCAACGAGTTATCGAGGACCGGTAGAATCGCCGATCCTTGTCTCCCGGGACAGCGTTCGTTATATTCCACCTAAAGCAGCGACACTCGCGACCGCTGAATCCGATCTCGAGGATCACATCGAGCAAATACCGCCATCCTGGACGTGTAAAAAGTGCACCTTGTTGAACGCTTCCTCGAGAGCGACGTGCGAGGCTTGCGGCGGTTCAAAACTCCGTAGCGTAACTCACGTCGAGGATCCGACATTGCGAAAAGGCGAGAGCTGGGTTTGTCCTTCCTGTACACTACGAAATCCTCTTACAGCTCAAAATTGCAACGCTTGCAAGACTCTGGCTGACTTTCTCGAAGTACCGAGGCTCGAGGCGCGCATCGCGGGACAAAAGACTCCTTCACCTCGGGCGACCTGCGCTTCTTCTCACGTGAATCAGAAGATAAACGTCACTCCGAGGCATCGGAATTCCGTCAGGAGAAACGGGAGCTCGGTCGTCGCGGAGAAGTTGTCCTCGAGATTGAAGGAGGGCTCCGGGAGCGTCCTGGTCATCGGTCATACGCAGTGGCAGTGTAAACTTTGCACTTACGAGAACAAGAGTACCAATGGGATTTGCGAAATGTGCCAAAGCTCAAAAACACTGTCTATGCTGGCTGGCGACAGACCGAGGATAAGCGAGCCTGGTACGAGCACGTTGCGCATTCAACGTCAGGAGAGCGTCGTGATGGAGAATCTGCGTCACATCGAGGAACGCGAGGCTCTGGACAAATGGGAGAGGATCGTCCGTTACTGCAAGGAGACAAATGAGCCCTTCGTCGACGATTCGTTTCCACCCGCGCCGAAATCCTTGTATTATAATCCGGCTGAAACCAAGGACAATCACGTTGTTCAGTGGAGAAGACCTCATCAGATAAATGTCGATTCGAGCGTCGATTCTAATTTGCCCTGGGCCGTATTCAGAAGGCCCTTGCCGTCTGACATTTCACAGGGTGTTCTCGGCAACTGCTGGTTACTCTCTGCCCTGGCTGTACTCGCGGAGAGCGAAGAGCTCGTCAAAAGAGTCCTCGTCATGAGGGAAACCTGTCCGGAGGGGGCTTATCAAGTTAGACTCTGCAAGGATGGGAAATGGACTACAGTCCTCGTTGATGATCTTTTACCTTGTGACAAGCGAGGACATCTTGTCTACTCTCAGGTAAATTACACAGTCTCACAGTCTTACACAGTTCTCAAAAAGTTTTTCGGCCAGTCCTAGAATATTATGATTTGGAACAATAATAATAATGTATATAATCAATATTTTAAGAATTAATTTTACTTCAATTTTAATATTTTTACAGGCAAAGAGAAAGCAACTTTGGGTGCCTCTGATCGAGAAAGCAGTTGCCAAGATTCACGGTTGCTATGAAGCTTTGGTGTCTGGTCGAGCAATCGAAGGGTTGGCCACTTTGACAGGAGCTCCTTGTGAAAGCGTCCCGCTGCAGCCTTCAGCACTGCCGAGCGAGGATGAACTGGATAAGGATCTGATATGGGCCCAATTGTTGTCATCCAGACAAGCCATGTTTCTCATGGGTGCCAGTTGTGGGGGTGGCAACATGAAAGTTGACGAGGAAGAGTATCAACGCAAGGGTTTGCGACCGAGGTAAACAATAATGAATATTTTTTCTGTATTTTTTCAGTATGTAACTTATTGATGTAATTTTATAGCAGTTTTTATTTATTTAAGGAGTACTGGGACTAGAATGTCTTTGATATTGATATAAAAAGGTTTTAAATTTTTTTTTTAATATTCCAGACACGCTTATTCAGTTCTGGATGTTCGAGATGTTCAGGTGAGAGCGATTTACGTGCACAAAAATATTGAATCTCCATAAACGTAGAGTAATTTAAGAATACGATTTTGGAAATTTTAATAATTTTATGTTTAAAAATATTTAGGGAATAAGACTTTTACGGTTGCGAAATCCATGGGGCCACTATAGTTGGAAGGGTGATTGGTCGGACGACAGTCCGATCTGGACACTTCAATTGCGGGAGATGTTGATGCCGCACGGTGCTTCGGACGGTGTCTTCTGGATCTCATTTGACGATGTTCTGAAGTATTTTGATTGCATCGACATATGCAAAACTCGCGTTGGTTGGAGTGAAGTTAGATTACGCGGTACATTACCGCCGTTGTCGTCTCTTAGACATTTGTCGTGCGTTCTTTTGACAGTTCTCGAACCAACGGAAACGGAGTTCACGCTTTTTCAAGAAGGCCAGAGGTTCGTAAACAAAAACGTCAAAAATAGAAACCGGAAATTAGTATAAAATCAATTACATATTTTCATAACTCATTGCATTTATTTTTTTTTTTAAATAGGAATTCGGAAAAATCGCAAAGATCTCAGTTGGATCTTTGCGTCGTTGTGTTTCGAACGCGATCCGCCGCAGCTCCGGAAGTCGGTCGTTTAGTCGAGCACAGTAAACGACAGGTTCGAGGTTTCGTTGGTTGCCACAAGATGCTCGAACGCAATCTCTACGTCGTCGTCTGTCTTGCTTTTAATCACTGGCACACGGGAATGGAGTATACATCCAATTTCCCCGAATACGTTCTCGCCATTCACAGCTCTAAGAGGCTTCTCGTGGAACAAATATCACCACCAGCTTTTGTACTCGCTGATGCGATAATCAGTTTGACCTTGGCGAAGGGACAACGCCACGAGGTACTCTAGTCGTAGTATTTGTCCAATCGTGACATGACTGGTCTTAAAAAAAATCGGCAATTTCTTCACAATCTATCCTAATACTTTTACACGAATTGTACACTAAATGTGACTTTGCATTATCTTATTCAGGGTCGTGAAGGAATGACAGCCTACTACCTGACAAAGGGTTGGGCGGGATTGGTTGTCATGGTGGAAAATCGTCATGACAATAAGTGGATTCACGTAAAGTGTGATTGTTATGAGAGTTACAATGTCGTATCGACTAGGGGACTGCTCAGGACAGCCGACAGTATTCCACCCCTGCACAGGTTTGTAACCTTATATCGTCTTTCAATTTCATCAAAGCTGCAGGGAAACTCAGCGCTCAGAGTTATTTTCTCCATTCTTATTTTTCTAATTTTCTATAAACTTTGAACGTTTTTTATAATTTTTAGTGTAATTGTTTTAATGTATATTATGAACAATCGTTATATTCGTTTCTGTGACCTTTTCGCATTAAGAATAATTTTTTGTTGTTTAAAGACAAGTGATCCTCGTTTTGACGCAATTCGAGGGTAGCGGTGGTTTCTCCATAGCTCATCGCCTCACACATCGTTTAGCCAATAGTGGCAATCTTCACGATTGGGGTCCACCGGATACTCAACATTTCCCACAGATTGACACGCAAGTCGAGGGTCTCCACAGTCCTCGTCTCATCACCTGAATAATCCGAGATATGATTAACGGGGATGCGAAGCTTAATACGGAATGGTCATAGAAACATTTCGTTTCGGTGCTAAAAGCGGAGAAGAATCACGATTCGAAACTTTAAATGGTTCAACGAAATCTCGGATTCCATAGCGCAAGTACATTTCAACATTTCCATGCATCGCGACTGAGAACGACGCGGAACGAAAATAATATTAGGACGGATAGTGAAGTAATCGAAAAAACAAAAGACATTTCGTCGTATATAGTGTGCTAACTTACGAAGTGAATAACGACGAACACTTTGCTTGCAATATACGAAAAAAAAGACACAATTATTTTCTCAACTTAAAAATTAAGTGTCTGCCGCGTACGTGCGGCTAACGAAAGAGGTATCGGGCTGTTCGGAGTTCTCGGGATAAAACGTAGGCTTACTGAATCTCTCGATAATTAAAAATCTTTTTTTTTTTATTTTAGCTTTCGTAATGATTTAGAGTGCAGCGTCAATATGATCACGCAGATCCTCTTTCTTTTTTTATATCAAGATTTGTTACTTTTTACGACGCTTCCTTGGGTTATCGATATCGTATAGTTTTTTTTTATTTCTCGTCGTGCGCTCCCACATACACACCGAGTGGGCGAACTTGCTCCTAGCTTGGTTAGTGTACTGCTAAGATACCAAAGATGTTCACGAATTTTGGCAAGTTTGTGAATTCTCGATTGCGTGAAAATTTTACCACTTTTCGATTCTTAAATTCCGATGAAAATCTTTTTTCTCTTTTCATTGAAGAAAACAAAGACTTTTAGAATATTTATTTGATGCACGATTTTGCTATTTGGTAATGATTTTTTATTTCTGTCCTTTTTTTGGGATTCGGTGATAAAGTATAAAAATTAGAAACACAATTTTGATATTATTAGAGAATTATTTCTGTGAAAAAATCATTGCGAATCATTAGTTTGAAAAAATTGTATATTTGTACACAACAGATACTTGTTAATTGAGAATTCTTTTTCGGTGATATTATCGGAGGGAGAATCATCTGTGTTCGATTGTTAATTCTACCAACGTTGTTACGAGAAATTCTGGTTACGTTGCATTTTTTTTTCTTAACGTTAACAATTAAGAATCATGACAAATGGTCAATAATGAGATTGTTCATTTTTGGTCCCGTTATTTTGCCTGTTACTTATGATATTGGGAGAATTGAAAAACCTCCATGACATAATATTAGAAATTGTACGAATGATCTAATTTGAAGAGAGAGAAAGAAAGCGAATACGAAGACGGTGCCAGTGTGAGTTGGACGTTACCACAAGTGTTTCATGAGAAACAAAGATGGACATAAAATGAAGAAATAACGAAAATAACAAGAGAAAACTCGAGAACATTCGTGATACTAAATGTTTGGAAAACGTCAAACTGCCGTATCCCATTTGTCCTTTGACAAATGGTTGAAAAAAAAACATATGTAAAGGATATAGCACAGAGTCACTATTTCGACAGTACTTGCATTTAAAACGAAAAAAAAACATGTGAAAATTAAATAGGAGGATAGAAATTGTCTGCACCCTATGTAACACACCGAGCGTAGTGATGTGACAATATCTAACGCTGTGATCAGTCGATCACGTTTTTCTTCGAGCGCGAGAGGGCCGCGATGACAAAAGGTGCCTGTGAGTTGTGCGCTGAAATGAAAAATGCGAATATGCTTCGGAGACTTGAAAGAGCGTAAGAGAAAATTAAAAAAAAAATTGTGCGTAAATTAAAAGAGACTCCGAGTGATTCGCTTCTCTGCGAAACGCGTCGCATTTTTTTTCACGTCTCGTATCTTGAGAGTTGGATGTTAAAAAAAGTGTTATCCTCGACCAACCTTCGTAGGTGGGGTTTTAATTTTTCGTTCCTAATTAGACGACTTAGCGATCGTGGTTTTGGCATTTATTGATGATAAATTTTAGAAAAAAATTGTGCTCTCTCTAAAGGGGGGAAAAAGATTTTGAGACTAGCGGGCGAGCGAGATTCGACTGTAGATAATATTCGTCTCTAGATTATTTGGATATTTCGGATTTTTGTTTTCTCACGTTCGTCAAAGTGTGATCATAGGGCTTAAGCAAAAATAGACACGCCGAGTTGCAACAAAAAATCAAGTCAAACGTGATACTTGTATCGAACGGATATAGAAAAAAAAGACAAAAAAAAACGGAAAGAAAGCGTTTCGCCTTTGGGCGTTTCCGAAGAATTATGGAGCTGACCATTTGTGCCATAAAAACTGAAAAATTTAAACCCAAGAACGAGAAGGGAAGGGAGAAAGGAGAGTAAGCGCAAGTGGAAAATTGAAGGAAAAGGAAAATAGTGATCGATAATAATTTTATAGCGAATCATTCCATTGGCACGTCACGATGTACCGGGAAACCCCTTTTTTCTCTGACGACACAAGCAACAAAAAATTCTATTTTACATAAAGCGTAGTTGGGCGAGGGAGTTGTAATGTTGTACGAAGAAAAAAAAGAAATGAGAAAATTGAAGATAATATTGATATGAAGAGAACAAAAAAGAGAGACGAAGAGAAAAACGTAATAATAAAACAAAGAACTGCAATTAGTTTTTATTTCTAGTTCGTTCGCGGGGTGCGAGCTTTCAACGAGACTTCGAGTAGTGATGAATTTCGTAATTATTTCGTCTCGTTGGCTCCGCCGATGAACTCGAGTTTATTAAATGATGCACAACAGAATACACAAGCGAGATTGAAAAAAAAAATTTTTTTTTTACATTTCGGGTCATGTGAATATTTTAAAAACATTTTTATCGTGAATTTGAATACGTTCGATTCGAATTCTTTTTAGTTTTTTTTTTCGAAGATAGCCAATATTGCGAGAAGGAACAATTAAATAGTAAATAAATATGCAAAGGGAGAATGTGAGGTGGAAAAAAAAAATAAAGCGTTGCAATATTTATTATACCGGGGCAGCTAAGGTGTTAGACGCGAGAGAAAAGCGTGTGGAGAGGGGAAACAGAGTGAAGAAACGAGTTTTTGTATTCGCACATCGCTTGCGTTTTGTGTTTCGATTTAATTTGCATGCGCTTCTCGTCGTCGCCGTCACAGCGTTAAACTATACGATAACGCCGTAATGACTTATTATCATTATTATTATTATTATACATATTGAAAAAGTTAGTAATATATTGGAGATTGCGAGGAAAACTGATTTAAAAAAATAATAATAAAGATACATATGGCACGTTGACGGGACGAGTATGTCGTAATTGTGATCGAATTTGTGACAGAGATTCGGCGTGTTTTTCCAAACGAGCGATCGCTCGTCATTATTATGAATTCTTTTTTTTATTCATTCTGAAATTAAATTATTTTTGGAAAATCATTCTTTCGCCTTGTCATCGAGACTCTCCGATGTTAGTCGAGAATTCTTTATTCAGTGAAACAAAATGAGGAATGAATGCGTTTACCACGATCGGAAGATACGAAAAAATGTATGTACAGAAAATAAATGAAATTTTTATGAAAGCCGTGAGGGGAAGGATTTGGATTCGGAGCGTCGAGTCTCGAAATAAGCGAAGTTGATGAAAAAAAAAAATAAGCAGGATCAATTTTTATTCAAGCGCGAGTGAGAGTTTCATGTGCGATTGCGTGAACGTGAAGACGAGAAAAAAAATAAAATAAAAACAAGTAAACAAAACAAATCTAATGTAAATGTGATATCCAACTTTTTCAATTGCCAATCGAGCTCGAATAATGCAAAACAAAAGATAAATATTTATTCTTGCACGTGGCCGCTGTTTGCGTTGTTAATTAATATTGTCATTATTATTATTATTATCATTATCATGATTTTTATTTACTTCGCGTTTAGGGCCCTAAAATCGATACGAATACTCGTTGCGTCTGCAGGTCGCCAGCCCAAAGTACCTAGACATACTATATTCTTAATATGTGAAACAAATAATAATAATAAAAATGAAATACGTGTATCACTGTATTTGTATGATAGAGAATAATAATGTATGGATCTCGTGAGGTCGTTGTCAAATAAACCTCGTCCTGGTTGTACGAGATAAAATAGAGTGAGAAAAAATAAGCTGGCAGAAAGAGAGAGCGAGAAAGAGACAGAGAGAGAGAGAAAGAGGGGGTGATGAAAAAAACATTGGAGAATGTAACCCCTGTATCGTGCGAGTAATACTGTTTTTTGATGTTGAGTTCATTTTCTAGGAAAACGAAACGCAGAACAGATTTGGCCTCGACGCACATGCACCGCTTGATTTACCGACTAAAATGCGTGAATCTACTGTGCACATTTTAAGAATTTTTTTATTTCTCATTTCTTATTCGATGCAACATCGTCGATGATATTTTCCTTCAGTTTTTGGTGCAGTGTTTTTTTTTTATGAATATTGCTCTCAAGTCTGCTTGCGTATGGAAAAAGAAATACATGCTAAAAATCACGCATACTTTTGTTTAGTTGAAAAGACGCGGATGTCTCTACGGTTTAACAGAAACGTATATTCGATGGGAGAAAAAAAATGTGACAAAAGCCCAATCAATTTTGTGATAATTCCCGGGAAGATGTCCGAAGATCACCAATCTTTGTTTCTTCCCAAAAAAAAATGTGTAAAAAGGAACGAGTTCAATCTTATTTATGTTTCATTCGGAGCGAAGTGCAGCAAAGGCAAAAAAATGTAACTATTATGATTTTTCTTCTGTATATTTTCGTCAACTATTATATTAAATATATATAAATAATTACGTAATTATTGAATATACTATATAGTATACACCCATGTATATTTCCCACCATGCATATAAAAGTATACTATGTGTATATGAGATAGTACTTCATATTTATTATATTTAATATAAAACGAAAAAGAAACAAAAATCTTGAATATTTACTACCGTATGATATAGAGAAGGAAGCGGAAGCGACAAAAAAATACAAAATGATATCGAAATTGTGTTGTCCCCCGATTTGTATCGTGTAGGCACGTTTAATAATAAATCGAAATATTATCTACACATCGTGTTAGTCTTTTATATTTTATGAATGAAGCAGACTTTTATTGCTTTCGAGTTCAAGTTTAAAAACCGTTAAAATAATTTATCTCGTGATTGGAGAAATTGCGCGCGAAACGGTCAAGTGTATTTCATGATATCGTCGGTAGAGGCGCAAATTTCAATGATCTCAGCGCCTCGGGCGGCTCAATCGTGCAACTGAGTGTGGCAATTTATCAAAATTCGAAGATGGCATCCGCTATGGATATTGACGATGAAGGGAGCGATTTACCCACTTCAAGTAGTGCAAAAGGTGATAAAAAACGTTTCGAAGTTAAAAAGGTACGTTGATAAGTCTATTGAAATAATTGCAGTATCGATAAAATTCAAAGTTTCATAAAAATTCGATGCAATCGTAAACATGGTGATTCTAACCTCTGGACACAATTAGGCTTTGTCATCCGATGTATATTGTTTGGATAAAAATTGTCAATTATAATTATTTTTTCATTTTCAGTGGAATGCTGTGGCGTTATGGGCCTGGGGTACGTTTTTCAAAATTCAGTATTTTTCTAAACACGATTTTTACTCCAAAATACTTGATTAACCAAACATTGCAGACAATTTGTAGGACAATGATTTTGTTTTCAAGAATTCATGAATCTTTTTTATAATATAAGTTGTAAGGTGTTGACATTTTTTCTGTGATCTGATTTATTTATTTTGAATACTTTCTTTTTGCAGATATCGTAGTCGACAATTGTGCTATTTGTAGGAATCACATCATGGATCTTTGTATCGAATGTCAAGCAAATCAGGCATCAGCAACAAGCGAGGAGTGCACCGTTGCTTGGGGAGTTTGTAATGTGCGTTATTAAATAATTTCTTTAAATGCTTTAAATATTAAAAAATGGCTGAATATATCTGCGATGTTCCCATCATACAGATATTGTTTGTTTTGTATGTAGCGTGCACACGCTCGGTTATTTAATTATGAAAAAATTCTTTTGCTGTGCAGCATGCGTTCCATTTCCATTGCATCTCTCGCTGGCTCAAGACTAGACAAGTCTGTCCACTGGACAATCGTGAATGGGAGTTTCAGAAGTGAGTACTTTGCCGATATTTTAAAAAGCTTTTTAGAAAGCTTATTTTTGCTTCCAAGATGGGAAGATGGTTTTCAAGATAGAACTTTGATTATGCCAAACACACTCGGTTGTTAGTTTCACATTGATTTGATAGAATTGAGATAGACTTAGCATTTTATAATATTTTTCAGATAAAATTTTCTTATCATGTCTCCTGATAATGAGTTTTCGGTTATTATATAAATTTTTTTTCCTATTATATAAATTTAATAGGAATACACATATTTAGCAATTAAAATGTTCATTAAAATTGAAAAAACGTTTTATCTAGGTATGGTCATTAAAGCAATGCGCACAGTTGCCTCGTGTGACGGAGCCTACAAGGATCTCATCGCCCGTATCGTCGCTATGATTTCTCGGAAAGACTCTCGAAGGAGCTATTGAAAATTCAAAAACAATGAAAGGCTACGGTCTCGATCGACAAATATCCGCTTGAATTAGTTACGAAAATTGAAAATCTCTGCTATACCGACGTAATGTCGAAACGAATCGACGCGTCAATATTCTTCGCAAAGCGACACCAACGGTATTCATCAATTTATTTGCGATGTTGTTAAATTATCAAACTCGAAAGAGCACCATTTATTTTATTTTCCGGCTTAACGGAATCTTTGTAAAAGATAGATTTAAGACGAATAAAAATAATTTACCATCTTAGATAGTTGTCTAATGGAAAAAAATTGTCTTCGTATTTAGTATGTGAATTTTTTAAGTTAAAGTTAAAGTTAAAGTTTAAAAAAAGTTAAAGAAGTTTTTCTACAGATCTTTGGAAAATATTTTACTCACAATTTAGAAATATAGTTACCTAATTCGAGTTTGATTTTCACGAGATTAGTGTCGTTTAACGCATCTTACAAAAAGCATCGCGCATTCGAGTAAGAGTCTAAGATTGGACGTGATCTAGTTTGGAAACGCATCTTCCACAATTTCTCAACGCTATTTTAACCTTTTCATTTTGATTTTATTTTTTTATTTCCATCGAGAAGGATAGGATTATCCTGTCTTACCGAGCGTACCTGCAAAAGTTTTGTCTCGAAAAAAAAAATCGTCGATTTTTTTCCCCCGTTTACATGCTTATGTCATAAAAGATCGATCAGATTTACTACTTTTCTACATTTTTAAAACTTTTATCATCTTGAATTTTTATTTTTCCGAGGGTTAAAATTTTGATAAAATTTTTTCGAAGGTTGAAAATTCCATGGGCAAAATCTTAGTTAACGAAGGGACATTACTTGCTCGAGAGTCTCTATATAATCGAGAAAAGCGGTGGCAATGGCGGCTTCTAATCCGGGTATACAGCGAAAATTACATCCTCCGAGTGGAGAAAGACCATCCGATATTACCGAAAGGTTTTCACCTTCTTGAAGCAGCACTCATACAGTCAGCCGACTTTGTTCAACGGTTTTTTTTCCCTCTATTATCTCTCTCACTCTGTCTCTCCTCGAGATCGCTCTTTTTTCCCTTTTCATCCTAGTCCTGTAAAACCCGGATCTATATAATAATCGTGTCCCATATATTCTTGTCTCGCTCCTGTTGAATGAACATTGAGGCAGGATTTTCGAAATCTTCGCTCGTGCACGTTGAATTCGTGAATAGAAAATTGTCTTTTATTTTTCTTATCTTTCTGCTGCTCTTGATAAAACTCGAACAATATTAAATCCGAAAAATCTGTTCGCGGATACTTCGATAATTATCTTGTAAGTACAAGAGTGAATCACGTTGATGAAAACCAGTTTTTTACTCCGTAATAAAACGTATCGAAAATTTGTAACCTTAAAGTGTTTCAGGGCAGCGAAGTAGAGAATAAAAAAAATTCGTACGTAATACAGAAATCGAAAAATGATAAAAATTTAATCAAAATTGCAGGCAATCTTCTTTGCTATTTAGCGAATGGATATTAATTATATTTTTTTCTCAGGGACCTACAGAAGATATTTTCTTTTTTTTGTAATTTTTTTCATGATAAGAGAAAAGTATACCTACTGGATATCGCGTTGGAGAAAAGTGTTCAAATTTCGTTCAGGCCAGCAGAAGCTTCTCAAAAGCTCTGCTCTCGGTGTTTAGTTTGGACTATATTTGGCCAAGTAGTTTCGAGGAAATAGCAGTTTTTCACCTGGCGAGCGCGAACTACTCGAAGATAGAATATAAACGCGATTTTCGTTGGCCTCGCGTATAAGCGCGCCAAGCACAGGGCGAGAGGGAGAGAGAGAGCGAATCAGCGAGTTTTGCCGATCCTCCCGCCGCGTTCCCTCCCCCCGCGTCGCTTTACGTAGAGCGTTAGTAAGTGTAGCTAAAAAGCGGGAGATGGTACTCGCGCTATAGTCTCGAAAGCGCCAAGGTCTCATTTCCGCAGGAAACAGAAGTACCCCTCTCATTCTGCATAAACCTTCCACTCCATATTTCTTCGCCTCACTTTTGCTTTCTCTTCCACCTCGGCTGATGATCGTTCAATTCTCATCGGCGTCATCTTTTTTTATTATATACCGACAAGGAAATTTCGCTCTCTCCCGACGAAATCTTCCAACGGAAAGCCATCGTTAAGATTAAATTTCGTTACGATTTCGTTTGACTAAATTATAAAAAAAAGCATTTCGATCATTTTTGGTTGTAATTTGAAGAGGTTATATTTTTTACAACGAAACTCTGTGTCGCTGAGGTTGAAAAAATCTATCGTTTTTTAATTCTCAATTACATTTCGCGAGGTAAGATTATTTTCGAAATTTTTTTATATTTCTGTATATGTTGAATATTTTAAAACAATGTTTTTCGAAGTTGACCAACGCATACATATAGTAGTGTTGCAGCTACTGCGTACGTGTAAAATGCCGGCAGTTTTCGTTGCTAAACAGTTCGCGTTCAATCTTTTGCTCCGTAAACTTTTTTTCACCGCGGTGTTATTTTTACGTTCGCGAAATCGAATTAAAAACCTTTTCTGTGCAATACCGCGTAGACACGAAAGCATCGTGAAATCTAAGCAGCACTTATCGCGCGACAAACGCAGAAGGGAGGCGAAAGAGCTGAAGCAGCGGTGACCTACGCCGGTGAGTTGTAAACATTTCTCTCTCTCTCTCCCTCTCTTTATATGTATCTATTTCGTACGACGTTTGGCTGTTTTTCTGTACTTTTAATCAGCGATACGATTTTTTTCACTTGCCGTCACGTCTCTTCAATTATTTTCTTCGTAATTTTTCATTTTTTATTCATGCGATTTGATTATTTCGCTGTCGTTCTTTTATATGTTTATTTTATGGACCATGATGAAAGTTAGTATCAGACGATGCGCCGATGATACCTTTGAGTAAGAACGACGGCATTTCAAGCGCGCATCTATGAAAAATGGTCACATTGAATTTCTCGTTTTATTATTTAAAGAAAGAATCTACGTTTTTTTTTCTTTTTTCACCAGGTCGAGAAAACAGCCATCCATTATTTCTCAGCTCTCGACTCGACCTCTCGATGGATAAATCCGCGAAAAGTATTGATGCCAGACACCGCTGTGTTTGGTGAATATATCAAGGATTTTTTGCTTCTTCGACGAAACGCTGGCTCAGCTACCGGTCGACGCGTTCCACGAGCGATTCCGTCTTCAGGTGGTCGTTCAGGTATTCACTATACTCGAATAACAGTCTAGATATAACATTTTTTAAAAACGTAATTTTTTTTTTGGTTTTCGAAAATATTAGTTATTTCGTAGTTTTTGAAATACGCTATTAAAAATTGTAGAAAAATAAAAACAAAAGAAATTAACACGTAAAACATATGATGAATCGAAAAATCGTCTGCGTGGATATTGGATTATTAAAAAATCAACAAATAAATTGTTTATAGCTTATTTATAGAAAAAAAATAATTTTTTCTTCCACTTATTCGAAAACTAAAAATTACAAATTTGTCTCGACGATTTTCTAGAGACAATTTTCAAAAAAAATGGTATTTACGTATTTTACGTCTGAGAACATCTTTGCAAAAATAAAAAATTTTGATCATTGTTCCTTTTTCTCGAAATATCTGAAATTTCGTTTAGGAACTCACATTTCTGTGAGTGAATTATTTACATTCTTATTTTTAGGATTTTTTAAAGAAATTATTAGGCAAGTGAACATTAGATATCTCGGAATTGTTTTTCTTTCGCATTGAATTCCTCGTGCAGCGTAAATACGTGTATGTAAACAAGGTCCGTTTTCCTCTTACGTCGTACATCGCTCGTTCTTTTTCTCTCACGATTCTCGATACTCCGTTGTGGCGAATTTTTTCCCCCGTCCGATTTTCTCTGATGTTTTCTCGAACCTTTTAACTCGGCGCTGGCTTTTCTCCACAATCACTATTTTCTTTTACCTTTCTGCTTGTTTTTTCTGTTTTTGGAAAAAAGTTGAATAAAAGAATTTGCTGCAACAGGACGTCCAGAAATACCTTTTACGTAAAAAAAAAATATATTTCTATTGACGACAATTAATGAAAACTAGATTAATGTTTGTAAAAAAGTGAGAGTTTCTTTATTTATTTGACAACAACGATGAAAAATATAAAAACCGATTTACCGCCAGTATCGAGTGAATCTATCCGGAATCTTTAATATTAAAAAACAATTTTTAAAAAATCTGATGAATCTGTACATTTTTATCGCTGTTTCTAGAGCTGAGACCTAGCCAGGAAAATTCGAGAATTGATTGCTCGGCCAGTAACGAAGGTAAAAAAAGGAAGGGAAACGAGAAGAAGAAGAAGAGATTGGAGAGCACAGGGAAAGCTCGGTCAGTAAACTGTGTACGGAAGATTGAAAGTTGGGCCTCGGTAAGAGGGAATCTTCGTCAGAGCGAACATACACTCGAGAATAGGCCAAGTGAATGAGGCCTAAACCACGTCCCGTTGGCTGCTTCGTAGCGGGAGCTGATTCGGAGTTTGAAGCAAGGTTTCGAAGAGGTCGTCGTGTGCTCGCCGGAAGATTGTTCTCCCGGCCAGAGGCCAGGGCGCATCATGATGGACTGCCCGAGCGAGCGGGAGCAACAAAGGCTTCCTAAGAGCCCTTCACCGCTTGCCCAACTCTCCTCGACACTTCACTCCCTCCGATTTCACCCGCTCTGCGGAAGAACAGTCACCATCTTCTTTCCCTTTCTTTTTTTCATCGTGTCTCTCGCTCGACCTTTCTCCCTCAATCCTTCCTTTCTCCTTTCTATCTCGTTTCGTTTTTCTCACTCTCCGTCTCTCTCGTCTCCGCATCGTCCACGGGTCCAAGCATCCCCTCACTTCGTGACGTGATTGCCACCCAAATGTGTTTACCCGTAAACCGTATCAAACCGTCGCTCCGTCTCTCGAGTCTCTCTCCGTTCGTCTCGTCCTCTCTCTCGCGTTCACGATCTCCTCGATGAGGCAACGCTCCCTTTTTCATCCTCCTCGATGTCCGGCAGCGCCACTTTTTTCTCTCTTTCCTCTTCCTTTTGTTGTTACACTCTCGGCAATTTTTTTCACGCTCCCTCTCTTGCCCTTTTTTTAGCCTTTTTCCTATCCGGAGCACTGAATTTTTCCGTAAAAATGAAGCATCCGGGAGCATCGTCCCAGCCGTGTAACTCGCTGGACACGGAGAATTTGCTCTTTATTCAACCATTTTTCCTCGCTAATAGAGTTTTCGTTTGATGTGCAACGGAAAAAAGAAAATAGTGAAAATTGGTTGAATGAACGGCTCCCGTTTTTCGCTCGATTCTTCACTGACTTCGTAATACCTCTTTCGCATCACCTTCGACAATTTTAGAGAAACATTTTCGTGATTTTCGAACAACCCTAGCAATGACTCGATTCGAGGACTCCCGGTGGCTTGTACTTGTAGCAACCTTTCCACACCTCGAAGAGACAAATCGCCGAGTGAAAGCGAAAGAATATCACCAGGGGCATCGAGACGTGGGTTATTATCGTCCATGCCCAGAGACCAAAAAAACGTAAGTGGTCGGGACGCACGTCCGCTCGAGATTTCTCGAGCGTGTTGACTATCCAGAGAGCGATATTGACCACGATCAGGAACGTTATCAATTCCTTTCCGGGTTTCGCCCTGGACGATGTTCTTCGTCGCCAGGCCATCTGCACAAAAGAATGTGAATTTATATGAATTCATTTTTTTCTCTAAGGATCATTTATTACGGTTTACGTTTACGAGGACACATCGATTTTTAAGCAATTTTACTGATCTATTTTGGAATTAACGTACATGGTAATTTACTGAGAGAAACTTATCAAATGTCAATAGCATGATATCAAATCATGCTATTGACATAAAAAATCAAAATTAGCAACCAATGAGAATCAGTCATTCGGGGCTCCAATGATATTTTAAAGTTGTGTTTGTAAATTGATTATCAGTATTGGAATCCTATCCCATTGCACGTGCTGACAATGCATGGAAGGTAATTTTCGAATACGTTACATGATACGATGGACATCAACTTACTGATTGACATTTGAACGCACTTCAAACTACGCTATTAACCCTAATCACTCACACTTCTGAAAAGTTACGTGATTCTTATACGGGGTCATATTGATCCCAGACGATTTTCAAACGCTCTGGAATTAATTGTATATACGATTTTAAGTCCGAAAAATTCTGAGTCCATGTTGAGTATATGGAAAATGGAAAGCTTGTAGTTTTAAGATGTAAATTTCATTTTCGGCCCTGTGAAAAATTCTGGAAGCTTAGCGCGATTTTATTCAAATTCAACACTTTAAAGTTTACATTGATTTTTACCATTAAAGTTTACCAGTATTCGAAATTTATATCAGTGCATGTGCTGAAAATGCATGCAGGCGATTTACGACCAAAATCTGATATAGCACATGAAGTACATGAACCATTTATTGATAGGCATTGACATACGTTCATACGTATACCTAAAATCACACTATTGATAAGACAAAATGTCAATGAATTCTTTTAGATAGTAAGATGAAGAAATTTATTCGTTTACCTGGACCAGAAGAGTCTGACAGGTGCTTTGCACCAAAGCAATCAAATCCGCGCTAAGGGAAAGTCCCCAGTTCGGTCCCATCGTCAATATTCCTCCGACAGCCCCAAATAGGGAATGCAAGTAAACGCCTGCCTGAGCCGCAGCCAGTAGAGTAGAATCCAAATGAGGCGGAGGTTTTGTGCTTTTCAACTCGAGCTTCTGAAGCTTCAAAGCTGCACCAATAGCAGCCAGAGCACCTGGACATCAATTTGGAACAAATTAAAATTTAATGATTAGATCAAAATCGAAGAAATCTTAAAAATTTAAGTGTTACCTCGAAAAACATGTAAATGAACTGACCTGCTATTAAAATTGCTGTCTCCAGAGCTGTAACTTGCTCGATGGCTATTATTGATCTAGATTCTCTCAGAACGAAGAACATTATCAGACTCAGAACCGTTGCTGCTATCACCAATATACCGCCGAATAAACCTCTGAAAATAATATTTTGTCTCGTACTGTCTACTTCGTTTTCTCAAGTCGGATCTTGATGAATTAATTTTAATTCAAAATTAATCAAACCAATATGCGAGTCAAGTACACATTTTGAAATACCTATGCGTACTGCTGCAATCAATGCTCAATTGATACAAAGATCTCTGAGCTCCGTCGCTCTTGATGACGATCTTTTTGTCTATCCTTTTCCACATTTCATATAAAATCACAGCGCAAATCAGGCTAAACTCTATTGTGCAGGGAAATAAAAATGGACTGGCGTCTCTCAACAATTTCTTGAGTATGCCCTCTTCAGTGGCTTCGTGGTATTGGAACTCTAGCTCAGCCATCTCGTCTCTTGTTTCTTCCACAAGTGCCTGTCCACAATTCCATAAGAAGTTTAGTTTGAAACGTTCTAATGAACAGTTCATAAAGGGAATAAATTGAAAACTAAATGATAACTTCGACAACATTCTTATCAATCAATTAGAAACATATCCATTACACACAAATGAATAGTCGCCTTCAACTGTGGAAGAAATCGATTTCAAAGGAATCCAAGTAAATGAAATTCATTAATAGTATCCGATTTATCGCAAATCTGGTATGTGTCTTATTGAATGACTGATATCCTCTTAGCGCTACTTTGTTACCTGGAGCCATTCGCAAAGGTTAGTGGCAATCATGTGCATAAGACCCAATTTGGCAAGGGTACTGTGCTTTGCAAGTTCGAGATCCTTGCTGTTGAGGAATATGAAGTGCATTTGAGCAGTAACGAGTAGTAGCCTCGCGCAAGGTGTAATGGCCCTGAATGGACCTCCGGACGCGATTTCAGCTCCGAGTTGCAATCCAGTAAATACCAATGAACCAGCGCCAAAGCCAACGGCTCCCAAACGTAAGCAAAAGCTTCCGTACTGTTGTGCCTGCAGCAATTTTAATCGCTTTCTAATTTTCTTTCCTACTTTCGCTCTCTTTTCCACCAGCGATGCTATTTTTCGTAAAGTATTTTTTTTTTCATTTCGGCTCAGAGTATTTTCGCGATTGGATAATTCTCTGCGTCGAATTGTAATTGTTATGATGGTCGTAGTATTACCGTTACCTGAATATGCCTCGATTTCAATATGTTCTCCCCAAATCCGTAAGTGGTTTCTTCTTTGCCCCGTTCTCCCAGTAACCTTTTTACAGCTTTGTCCCTCAATAACGTCGTGTACATCGTTATGACGAAAGCCACGCTCACCAGATACAAATAAAGGTAAAATCCCTAAAGTAAAATATTGTTCGTGAATACTATTAAAAAAATAACTTTGAAGCTTAAGATTCAAAAGTTTATGTTAGAGAATTACAATTATTTGTCATTTGAAATTTATTATTCATCGATTTTTACCTATTTTTACCTGTGTCCATAAGATTATTGTGTGAGTGAAAAAAAGAGACAATTATGAGCTAATGCGAAGAAATTTTTCAGGATTAAAAAAATAAAAAAATTAGTCAATTAAAAGATGAATGTTTTTGTTTTATGTGCGAATGATTGTATTTAGGTAAAAGAGTTACAAAAAGAAAATCGGAATAAAGATGTGCTTGGAGAGAATGAGCGATAAGAGATTTCATTTCTAGAAAAAGACTCGAATGGCGCAGACGAAAGTGTCCAACGCTTATTATTTCGTAGAAGAATATATCAACTTTTTTAAAAATTAATCTTACTTATAATGCAAATGTGTCCTACATGATTTTGATCCTACACAAAATTCCAACAGGCTCTACATTAAGGAATAAATAGTTCAATAGAATTTGACAAAACTACGTATTTACAGAATGCTATTGAAATTTGTTGTTCTTCAATTTTTAACCGTTTTCATGTAATTTATGGTAAATTAATCAGTATCAGCATCAAATATGCAATAGATCAAGGAATAAGTAGTTAAAATTGGATTCGACAAAGCTACGTATTTACAGGATGCTATTGAAATTTGTTGTTCTTTAATTTCTAACCGGTTTCATGTAATTTATGGTAAATTAATCGGCATCAAATATGCGATTGAGGAATAAGTAGTTAAAATAGGATTCGACGAAGCTATGCATTAAGTACAAGGGTTTTTCGGTAGCTGATAGGGCAGGTTTAGAACCAAGATTAACATGCGAGCGTGGTAAGTGAGATATAGGGCAAGTGCGTTCACGTTCACGAGCACGCAACGTTCACATAATCGTTCGAATCTCATTAATGATCGTTGTTAAACGTATTACATAATGTATAAAATATTGTTACAACAATGAGATGTTAAGCCCCCGGTGATGAGAGCACCAGAATGAAGAAGGAGGTTGGTGGCTGATAGTTCATAATGAAGGACAGAATAACAAAGCTACGTCATATAGAGAATATTCTATACTTGGTCCAGAACGGCTGGAACTCTGTGACTGACGCTCGCTGTCACTGGTACAGCGACACCAACGACGACCAATAATTTTGCGTACAGAGTGCTCATCGTCGACACCAACTCGATCCTGTGCTTGAACTTTTCTTGATTGCAGGCAGGTGAATCTTTCCACTGATTCTCGTACGTGTAATTCTTTTCTGTAACACATTGAACGATGAATATCAGTTTTTTTGGAATTTCTTGAAATTCGATAAATATTTGAGGTGATTAATACGTAAACTTAGTCGTTTTTCTCCGTTACTTCTTGGGACAGGTTCCATCGTGCTCAGGGGTGTGCTCGAAGTGTTAACGGGTGTCAGTTGCAACAGACGCGTCTGCTGAGATTTTTCTCCTTGGATCTCGATCTCCGGTGCGCGATTTTTTCGCGACGAGTAATTCGCGTGTGTGCTGGCTTGAACATTCGACATGGACGATGAACTGTGTTCCATTTCTTGCTCTTGACTAACGCATGAGGGCAGAGACGTGTTGCTGCCGATACCAGAAAAAAGAGCTCTGGAAAGGTTTTTTTTTTTAATTGGTAATTTTAATAACGAATTGTTTTGTTTATTTTAATGTATTATTTTTTGTTAATAGGTTTAGGAAGATCTTTTTGTCTTACCCTATGAGTGCTCTTCGATGATGCAAAATCGTGTTCAGTGCAATACTTTGACGTCTCAGGCTTGGAGTCCGACTGCCGCGTCCACGTGAGTAACAATCTCTTCCATCCAAATCTATACATGTCAATTCCGTTGATAATTCTCTGCGCATCGGACGTGACGTAGGAGCCACATGCACGTGATGGTCCGATGTCTCCGAACTGAAAAAACGTCATAAATGGCATATTTTAATAAACATGCGCATTGATAAAATTATGACTTCATGGAGAAATTTTGGAACTGATAAATCTCATTGAAATGGTTAGAAACTTTAGGATATTTTTTAGAAAATATTCTCAATTTCCGAAATATTCATTCGATTCATTAAGATGAATCGAATCAAAGTCGAAATGATCAAAATATCAATGTGTGGATTTCATTAAAATTTTCTTGACATTAATTATTTCAATCAGCTGATGCATTATTGAATATATAATTAATTTTAAAAATTACGTGATCATATTTAAATAAAAACAAAAATGTTGTGATGTAAAGTGAGTTCGAGTAACAGCCGAGTAACCAGCTACATAATAACAAAAAAGATAATGAAATAGGAATACGAAAAGAAAAACTGTTTGCTGACTAATTTAGTGTCAGTTTAGCATTGGAACTTGAAAATGTTTCCTTGACCTTGCGTACGCACTTTGCGTGATGCGTCTCATTCACGAAAAAATCAATGGTCAATTTTTTTACAACGTTGAGTTTTCGATTATTAGTTTAAAGAAAAGTCGAAATAAATTTTTTATTTATATACGTACAGAAACAATATAAATATTTTAAACGATCTTGACTCACTTTTCGTCAGTTTCGTTCGTCATTTATCCAAAAAGTTATAAACTTTTAGAGACGGAGTCTTTCCAAAAAACTGTCTCTTGCCACAGGATTTACTTTCCGAACTTTCGGGAGATTCATGTGAGGTCGAACGTCTTTTTCGGGAAAAGTTTTTTTTCGCTCGATCGTAAAATCGTCACATCGTTCGATTTGTTTTTTCGCGATCTTTCGAGCCTTCGGAAAAGTTCTCGTGGTTTTTCTTCAAGGTTTTTCACAATTCTCTGTTTGTCGTCCTTTTCACGCAGTCAGCGGGCTTCCGATTTTACGTATTCCTGGAGTATTTTCCGAATTCTTCTCTACGCGCGGAGTAAGAAGAGAGAAGTAACGGAGCCTTCTCGTTCTCTTTCACTTTCCGTTCTTTGACACTCGACAGATTAAAGTCTACTCTATAAACTCTTTATGGTGAAAGAAATTCTTTCCGATTAGTTGTGATTGCAGCTCGAGAGATAGTACACATCATCCGATAAATTTGAAGCAAATAAAGGCTTGGTCAGCTTAAAATTATCTTTATCACGTGCGAGTGACAGATCAAAAATTTAGAAAATATTTTTTGTTATCGGTACACGAAATGTTTTTGTAAGGGAGCCCACGAATTTCGGTGAGAAACTTTTTTTTCTCCTTGTTTTGAATTTGCGATTATCGAACGTCGCGTTTGTCGCGGTAGCGAAAAAATTTCAGGGTGATCGGAGCTCCGAGTAGTCAGACTCAGCAACCGGGCGGACACTTAAATTCGACCGAGACGAAAGTCTTCGCGTTTCGTGTTCAATTGACACTCCGCGACTCTAAACGACTCGTATTTATCTCTATCGCGAAGCTGTTTAAAAAATTAACAAGTCAATCTTTCCACTCGTAATCGCATTTAAGGAATTTTCAAAACGTTGAAAATAAAATCAGAATCGATTTATTTCAAGAAAATATTGTTTACTGTTGGATCGAACGATCAATTTAGATGTCGAATGAAAAATAGAATTTGCTCCTGATTTCTGTGTTTTCGAAGCACGTGTCGTTAAATGTTTGTCGATCCGATTATTCTCACGTTTAGACACGATATGTTAAAGTCGCTCGCACGATAATTCGAGTTCTGCTCCAGCAACGCAGTTATTCAATATCGATGCGCGCGTGGGGAAAAATGTTCTAAAAAATCTCCGAGGTTTTTTAACAAGGTCTCGAAAATTTTTCACGAAAATGAGTAATCCAACTCTTGATAAAATAAACCCGAATGATTCCAGCTGCTCCTGACTTTAATCTTCATTTTCACGATAATGCGATTATGATTGCGTGGAATATGATTGGACCAGGGCAAAACGAGGATAAGGAGATAGGAATTTTTAAGATTTATTCTCCCTGTTGCTCCTGGAGGCAACTATTATATAATTACTTTTTTCTCGGTGACGGAAAAGAGAGGACGAAATTAGAGATTACGAAAGACAGAGAGAGAGAGAGAGAGTCGACGGTTTGGATAGTCCGGACAAGGGCAGAAGGGGGAGAAAGTGAGGAAAAGGTGGAAGGCAGCAGGTAGACATCAGGCTGGGGGAATTTTGTCCTAGAGGGAAATTGCATAATCGGAGGAATCGCGGAGAATGTCGATGGGAGGGGGAGAGAAATCTGCGGCGAGCGAGGGTAGGAGGTAAGGTAACGAGAGGAATGAGGGAAAAACCGGAAGTGAGTTCGGCGCCCATTCGCGTCTGGGCCCGCCCAAGCACCGGGGGAAACAACGTCGGGGAAAGCAATGACGTTGCTAGGCAAGACGAGACGGGGAACGACGAGAGACAGAGAGAGGACGAACAGTCGCCGGGGAGATAGCGAACGGGACGGAATGGAGGGAAACCGGAAGTACCCGGATATGAGTTTCCGGCACGGACAATTTGCTTCGCGAAATTGAATGATCGACTTCGATAATGCAGTATTGGCTACATTGCGAACCTGTCTGTCTGCGATCGAGCGCGAACTACGGGGAAACTATTTTTTAACCCTCATTTTTGCATCCCTTGATTCTCTCCATTTTTCATCCTTCCCCTGTGAGCAGCCTTTGGCCCTCCGGCTGAATTGCTATTCTTCACGATTTGTCAACATTCTGGATATCAGCACCCGAGAAAAGGGATCAAGTGAATCAACTCGCATTTTCATCTCTGTGTCGATACAGAATTTAATTATGGACAAAAATATTTATAACAATTGTTCGTAAAATAATAAAACTACATATTTTCCCTTATTACTTGTGGTCCGTGCTTCATCGGATCCATCGTGTGTAATTTATATTGTTGAGTATGAAATAAAGATCGCGTGAAACGAGATCTGTCAAAATGCTTGTCAATCGCGATAAAACAATAGTCCTCATCAGTCTGACATTTATCCAAGGATTACAAATTAATGCAATTTTTCGCGCTCTATCATTACCCTCAGTTTGTGTTTAATGTATTTATCATGATTTTTCATTTAATCTTTGTCTCTCGGGCAATACCGGATACTCCAAAAAAGTGTAATTGTTTATCGTCGTATTAGTATCGGAATCGCGCATCTTCACATTCACGTGCGTAAACGTTTATAGATAGATGCGCGCGTGTACATGTTTGTACGCAAGGGCGTGTATCGTAATGCATGAAAGCGCGAATATCCTGACACTCCGGGTATGAGCAGCAGCAATATTTACACTAGAGTAGGCGCAATCGCGGCACGTACGAATTGCTTTCGATCTCCCTCGCTTTTGCAAACTGAATTCCCGCTCTATCGAATACGCCACGCGTTCGCCACTTGCCCTCCTTTATCAACGTACACACGCTTGATTCGTGAACGAGCATCACCCCTTTTCTCACCCCACGCCGCTTTTTCCCTAACCCCGTAAATATACGCAATATACGCGACCTTCCTCCGCACTCGCGGGCTTTCATATACCATTTCCTCATTTCCCCCTCCTTTTACACATTGACGAGCTTTCTCTCTCTCTCTGCCACTTGAATTATAAAATCATTCGCATAAACAGAAACCGCGACTACGGGTTTTTGGGAAATTGTTTCCTTGTTGGGACACTGACGGAAGAAAGCATTTAGGTCGATGATTATATCTTGATTTTGAAGACTCTAGAAGTGAAGCATTTTAGTAAGAATTGTCAGCGATATGTAATAAATTGAATTCAGAATATTTTTATTTATTTTGGAAGTAAAAATTTGAAAAAATTATTCAAGATGATAAGGGAATGATAGAATTTAGTGATACCACTCGTGTATAGAAATTTAAAAATGTTGTTAGGAAGAGAGTGAATTGTATCATCGTATTTTTTTTCCCGTCGTTATTCTAGTGTTACATCGAGAGCTTGCTCTTTTTTGCTGGTTTCTACTTTCCCTACAACGGGAATTTTTTTTGGGTACCGTTATTCCGTTTTTTTACTGTCTCGTTGGTGCTTCGTTCATTCTTTGACGTCGCGATCTACGTATTTCCACGATTTTTCCTCGTCGATTTATTCTCTTGGTTTCACTCTCTGAGCACACGTATGAAAACCGGACTCTTTTCTCCTCTTCCCTTCTCGTTTATCTCCCTCGCTCGTTTTTCTCTCTTCCATTCGCAACGTTCAAGTTTTCATCGTTCGAAATTTATTCCAATATTTTCAATTAAAGTTGGACAAAGCCCGTTTGATAAGGCCGCGTATATGCCCAGCACTGGTAAAGCGTTAGCCCGCCCCAGTTTCAAGGGATAAAAATAACGTATAACTTCACGCGCTGCTGATGCTACTCGTTCTGTTGCCAGTGCAATTCGAGCTACGAGACTCATGCCTCTGCACACATGTATCCCTGTCCGAGGGACATTTTTATATTTCAACGTTACCAAACTCGCGCCAACTCGTCAGTCGTCATAACAGGAATTTATCCTCTATTACGTAGGTTAAATATCCATTCGACGTGTTCAGAATACCATGCACCAAAGAGTCTATTGTGAAATGTAGAAATGGGTTTGAGTAAGAATGTGTATGTTGATACAAGTCATTCGGACACTACTAAAATTATGCAAGGAGCTGATCAGATTTTGACTAAATAAGGATCTATTTTTTAATTTATGTTAGTAATTTATTTTCATCTGGGATTTCTATTTTTTTACATCCCCTAAATGTATACATACAATCGAACATCGGGTTAATCTTATAAAAATTATTACATTTAAAGGAAAAAGTAAAAATAGCTGTACTGATGTCATACATTATACAGTTCTAAACATAAAAATTGGAAGTCAGATAAGCTTGACTCTTCTCGCATATAGCAGGAGATTAATTTAGCCGATAAGAATACCGAAATAATCTTATGTAATGAAATTAATATGATGAAAATGAAAAAAAGTATGAGTCCGTCGACGCTAGTTAATGTTTTCGGATTAGGATATAAAAAATAGGATGTGATCTGGAAAACGCGAGTACCACTGCAGGATCAGTTTTACAAAATAAAAATTATGTCAAAATTCCGGTACTTACTATTTTATTTCCATAGATTCATGAAAAGTTCCTTCGTAGTTGAGATACATTTGACAAATCACTCTCTTACAGTCAGGTAATGTTTTACGTAACTTATATGAATTTGGTAATACAAAATTTTACATGTTTATTGTCCTAGCGCCGGGCGTAGACTCCCAACGATTCACTCGTCTTCGCACGAATTTTGACAAATATTGATATAGTGGGGATAAGGAGTGGTAGAATTCGTTAGGCCTTAGCGACATACAATTCGACTTGTCGCTATCACATTGTAAAGAAATTCGTCAATTCGCGAATCAGTTTATAGTTGTCGTGTCAGAGGGGGCTAGCAAAAGAGACAATACGAATCTGAAAAAAATATGAACAAGAAAATTTATTTAAATAAGCAAGTATAATAACTATTTAGTAACAATAACTAATAGTATTGAAGACTTGTGTTTTTTTTCTTGATGTGTGTGTTTTGTAGCTTGCAGACTGGCACGATTTACCTGTAATTGGCGTGGTGGTGGAAGGTTTTTGGATTTGGATGAGAGATGGCAATACGTCGCAATGTGCCTTCTTTTGTTAAAATTAACTACTTTATTCTTTAATCGATCCATACCTAGAAATTTGGCAGAATTATTAATTATTATAGTTCGTAAATCTTTTTATCTTTTTGTGTGTCCGTAGCACTAAAACTACTGAAATCCTCTTGTATTCTCCTTTTTTGCCTCTTTTTATTTTACTGGCATTCACTCGCTGTCTCTTTTTTACACTCATACATACAAGTATGCTGATCTACAAAAAAGTCAATATAAATGAATTATGATAACTACATTACCAGGAAAAAATAACATAAAATGTAAGATAAAAAGTATATAAACTATAAAATGGGAAGTATATACGCAAAGAGTTAACGTTTCACGTTATGTACCATGCATCATTAAATTATATCCAGTAATTCTGGGAATCACAAGTTCCAGCTGAAGGAAAAAGAACGATTTGGATTAATGCTTGGAAAATATATGACATTTAAAGCGTGACGGGAAGAACGTGATGAGCGGAGATGCAAAGAGTGCAATAATTTAGCGAAAAACGAATGTCGGTTTATACTCACATTGCACCGGTTGTGGATGCTGGTCAGAGCGAAACAGAAGCGCATATATAAGCAGCAGCCGGTGTGAAACGTGCGATGAGCTCTCGACGAGCGGTCGGCGCGCGAGGAAAGGGGAAAAGCGGCATGGGGGAGGGTACATACGCCGTGCGATAATTAGATGCCTGCCGGGATGGCCACAGACGTCACGTGGCTGTCATGAGGGCTGTCACCCTCCAGTTAGCTAACCAACACGTACCGGTACTCGTATGACACACGCCTCCATACACGCACCTCTTTCTCTGTATAATAACGTGCGTTCTAGACTACAATACCCCCTGTCGTTTGTACTCTGCCCGTTGAAATGAGACGTTACGAGAATTACGTATTTGTTGTGTCCGTCCACGCAAACACGAAACCATTTTCGCAAATTCTCCCATTCTTATTTCATGGGCTAATTATTGTTTCGGTCAGTCAAGATGGAAGCGATCATATTAACGAACGGCACAAAATACATTCATATGTATTTTGATGGGATTCAAGTAGATTCCAAGAATGGTTGCATTCATTTATAGCTTCAGGGTGTGCTTAGATTTCTGCGTCAATTAAATTCTATTCCAAAAAAGAACAGTGATTTCCGCTAATGTCATAATTTGGACCATTTGACCATTTCAATGGCATTTCCATACACTTCTATCTCTTTCGACCGCTTTCTCTTTTCATTCTCGCAAATTCTTTTCCCGTTTTCGTAATAGTATTTATACGGTATGAACACCAATGGGAAAAGAGTCAAAAGTACAATGAGATGCAAGTACATAATATATACTGTACGCGAGATTGCTTTTGTACGACATATCAATGACTTTTGGAGGAAAAACGTCCTGCTCGATGCAAAGTTGCACTTACGGATGATTCAAGTTGCGTCCTTCCGATTGTCAGCGTTTTCAATGTATCCGTGTGCGAGACATACACGTATAGACGTGGATTCGTGCAAGAGTGTGCAGTCAGGTAGTTGCGGAGAAGGACTCGCCATCGAGAGGCTAAATAACGCTTCCATTCATTGCCGTACGTAACAGAACTGACGAGAGTGCGAGACTCGTCTCGGTAAATACATATACTCACTTGCATATGTATATCTTTATGTGTCGCGTCCATATATACGCATACATGCAGTTGCATTATACAGCCGAGAAAAACGACAGACGACAGTGCATTGTGTTGAACTGGTCGCCTCGTTCTGCGATCAATGGAAAACCGATGAATGTCCTCCACCTTCCTCGAAGTTGGAATTCAACCGAAATAAGTAATAGTATGCCTTTTACATTTTATAACGCGTTGGACTCACTTCACCATGATTGTTTTACAATGATGATAGCTGTTTAATCAGACAATTGGGCTTTCAAAAATATTTTTGATGCTTTTTAAAATTTCTAATCAACATTGATGCTTTATTTCGTCTTTTAGCAATCTGAATTCAAATGTAACAATTAATCAATAAATTTTGTTGTGTGATTGTTGTTTTGTTGTCTATAAATTCGGAATGCGTATTTTTTTCATGAAGGCAATGTACTTTTGTATCCATAACATTCTAAGTGTATAAAATTATGTAAATGCACGCGTATCGAGGACTAGACTGTCGTGGAGGTTTAATAGACAATTATCATTATGCCCCATCGTTAATTCCCTTCGCTCAGCTTTATTCTCCGCATCTATATTTTCGCGTATACGTGGAGCCTGATCAACCAGGTCCTATACATGATTTCCAATGATTCCCACGCCTCGGTTCTCCAATATATACTCCAATAGTCATTATTTCGACGGTTTACAAGTCCATGCGAGGGTTCGTTTGCGTAGATGTGTGCAGACACAGATTCAACACGAATCACGGGCACAATCGAGCCCTACGAGATCGTGCGAGGGCATCGTCTCTCGGGAACAACTCTCATCCTCTCTCTCTCCCTCTCTCTGTGTACACGTACGTGATTTGGCAGCAACTTTGTGCATGTGTGAAATCGCGATGAACGTAGATTTTCCAGCGCTAAACCATTTTACCTGGGCCCTATTTCCACTCGAATTTCACATTTTCGATCCTCCCATCCGCCCAACGCTCTATTTCTCACAATGAACATTTCGTGTTGCATCGCAAACGCCCATATTCACTTTGACAAATAGCTCTCTCCCGCTCGATCGCTTTTTTACTTCCCGTACTCACCTATTACGCCATGCAGAATCGCTCGTTTTCGTTTTTATTTCGTTCACGAATCTCGCAATAAAAGTCAATTATCTTCGACGCTATTTATCCGGATAATTCAACATTACACGACTCCTGGGAGCTTCGTTAAATCTTCAATGAAAATTATACAAAATTTTTCATTATACGGTAAAAGGGTACAAGTACTCTTATGAATTAATATTTTTCGCATTATTGCCATGTAATAACTCATGTTTTTCATTTCATTTTTTTCAGTTTATATTTTTTCATTTTACGCATAGTTGACATAATTAATCGCTGCTTATTAATAATGTTCGTTCAGTCGAAGGGAATCCATTATTTCCTCTTACGTCACCGCTGCATACACAAGCCGTTTTGATTGCCTTTAGGTTTCATACATTTGTGCCTTTTATAGGAGTCTCCAGCTTGGATAACCTGGAATTGAACATTTTATCACCCCACGCTAGCGTTGTATTAACCCCAAGAATTAACGAACCATAAAGAATCTTCGACGGAAAACTGTAAAAGAGGTTTCGAGATTCGTAAATTTCGAAGTAGATCGAGATCTCAGAGGTACATATAGGGCTCACACTCAGAAAGACCCGCGTATTTGCACGTCGCGTATATACACGTACACGAATAAGTGGGTATACTTGCATCTGTATTTGTAGCTTGGAGCAAGTATATATAGTAATACTAATGAGAGCCCAGGGCGTTGTGCCGAAATCCTCTGCGGAGCCAACTACTTCCAAGTGAATTAACCCCGAGTTAATCTCAAGTTAAGCAAACCCTTGAGCATACCTACGGGTATGATGCACGTTTGCTGAGGTCTCGCTGGTAGCCGAGGGTCTTCCTCTTCGAGGGTGCGTGTGTGCTCCATGTTTCGCCATATCGTGTCGTCTAGTTTAACAAGCCTTCCTCCGTCCCTACCGCCCATTCCACCAATTCCCTCTTCAACCATCTCAATTCGCGTAGAGCGTATACATATTTTACATTACCGCTCCTTCTACGGAGTCAACTGATTCCCTCGACTTGCACCGTATCCTCCTCGACTTCCCTTACCTTCGCTTTCTTACGTCACTTTGCTCCTTATCGTTCCTAAACACTCCTAATCGTTCCCTATACGTACGCTTTCCCGGAAATCTATTGAATCATCATACTACCATCTAACCGCTTCGATGTTTTTCTACCCTTTTCCAGAGTATTTTTTGCGTTTAATCTTTATTGTTCGATTTGATAGGTGATTGGTATTCATCCGTTTAAAATGAAATGAATTATAATCGAGAATAATATTGAAGAATAGAATCTTGCAAAGAAATTGATAATTATTGACTTTTTGAGGCAGATTTCAGTATGAGGAACAGTGGATATAGAGGATTTTGATTTCATATACATATAGATTTGCTGCAGGTTTTGAGTTTTTGGAATAACGTTTTATGAAGAATTCACCGCATAAATGTTCAGATACTTTATTACTTGAATTCGTTTTTTTGTTGGTGAGAAACTTCATTGATGGTACTAGGTGGAATCAATCTTGGTTTTATGTATTCGAATCATCAGAATTTATTGTTTTTGAAGTAATATTGTATGATGAGTGAAATAATGAGGAAATACAAAAGGCTGTAAATAATCTGAAGTTCGTAAAGATGATTCGTATCTGCAAATAAGAGTCTGTTGAGCTCCATTAAAATTACATTTTATTTCGAAAACATGAAAGTTCTTTTGACATGCGATCGTCTCGATGTACGGACACATACAGGGAATGATAATTGATAACGTTATACGGTTTGATGGTCTCAATCGGAGATCAATGGATGACGAATCAAACTGGAGCTGTCATTCGACTCGTTGACACGTCGTTACATGATTGCGGACGCACATGTGAACATACCCATATATGGTACATGAATTTCCAAACCGTTGACAGCTGGACGTTTTCGAACTAACTCTCGCGGGCATGGATGTCCAATCGGTTGAAATCGTTCCCGAGTCACTGAGGCACACGCACCATTTCCAATCTCCTTGCTCAATCTCTCTTCGATCATACTCCACGTGCAATTCGTTTTTCTTTATCGATTTTGGATTTTGAATCCAATATCACACTATTAATATTAATCCCATTAGCACCTACTGATTTTATCATTGAATCGAATTACAACAGAATTTTGTGATTTTTTCACTCTCAGCCTCGCACTTGTAGAATTAGGATTACGTCGTCAAGACTCATGTTTATTGCAGGCAGAAGTAAATTGTTGAAACGGTCACAGATCGTGCAGGTTTCGTCGACAACGAACCAACTTTAAAGTCAACGGCTCGCCTGTCACGAAACCCAGACGTTTGCAACCACGATAAACAAGCGATGGTTCAGTCTCTTGTGGTTGATCAGGTTCTTTATCTGAAACATGGACCAGACCACAAAGGTACATTGAAAATGTATTCATCAACGGTGTCAAAAGTGCTTATCGTAAAAGGTAATTGCTTTGTAAGGTAGCGAAGAGGTGTGACAGGGCGAGATGAATATGAGGAAATAGATGATAAGAGAAAGAGAGAAAGAAAACGAGGAAGAGAGAAAGAAAACGAGGAAGAGAGAAATAGGATGCCTATTAATAAAGTTTCTTGCAGTATATCGCAGATTCGAAAAGGCTGGCGAATAAGGGAAAGGGGTGCAACGAAAGTATACGAGGATATATAAGCCCTGCGGCTATATTGACTTGACTATAAATTGACTGCCCCTCATAGCGGGCTTCGTTCTCCCTCGCAGCTTCGTGGTAACTCGGGCGATAATTAAAATTGGTGCCGGGCTGCTGGATTATTCGATCGAAACGCCGACAAGGACTTTCTACCAATACACTTACCACCAACCAACAGACAGATTTATTGCTGTGAAATAAAAAAGAAATCTTTAAATCTGTTTTCAAAGTCAATTGAAAGATTTTACGAGTTATCTGACAATTATCTGCAAATAGAAGAACATGAAATCATAAGTAGTAGAGTTATCACCACGTGACTGAAAACATTTAGATACGATGATTTTTTTAAGCTTGTGTGAGTTTTTAGTGATTTCAATGCATAAATTCCGAGAATATTGAATTCGAAAAATGCCCTAGCTAGAACTCGGACGTACGTCTCAGATGGTGGTTGCAGTCTCTGATGTTTGGTTAATTTTAAATCATCTTGCCGTCCAAGTGTCTTTTTCTGTCTTTTGTATTCATTTATCTATAATTTTCGTATGGTGTCTCTCTGTACATCATCATTGACTATACATGGACGTGGAGACGAGTCATAGCGACCTGCTGCTTGATCACAAGGCCGATTGCCATGTTGCATTACGGTACAGCCCGCTGTTAGATCCATGAAGCTTGGTCGGGTTGCATCAGCAATGTTATTAGTATTGGTCGTTCCACTACTCCCATTCTGCCTCATTGATCGATACATCTATTTATATACACTAATACACATATGCATCCTTTAGCTACGTCATGGTCTCCCTCCGTTTGTGTACAAACTATGCGGAACCCAGTGTTGGCTCACAGTTTGCCTCCTATCCTATCTACCCTTTCCTATTCCCTGTATCTACAGTCTACTTAACATAATTACCGGCTTTCTGATACACACTATCCATAGAGCTGCTTCTATGGAGCCTCCACGGCGCGTGCCATCCTTTCGTATGTTCAGTAACTTTACCAACATACACTTTACATACATCTTCGAATCTCTTCTATGTGCCAATTTCGAGAGACGTACGTCCATTCAAAATCTATTCTTTTCAACCTCACCTCATTGTCCTTGTTCAGTCTTCGCATTGTCAGACTTCGGTGTCAATCGATGGACCATCATTCTCATTTTCTGTCTCTGTCTCTCTGATCATGAGGAAAGAAAGAGAGAAAAAGATCATTGTGGATTTTGGAGTTCTCCGAGCTACTTGCCTGTTTTGATGACCATGTTCTAAAAAACGTTTGTAAGTTTTGTAATTCTGACCAATGATGGTTCGCCAACTTATCAACGTCCCTTTGACTACCGGTTTAATTCGTTTTTCAATGTCAATTCTCAGCTGTCTTTATATGTTTTTTGCTTTGCTGTTTTTCAGTATGCATCAAAGGGGACACTCGAGATTTTCATCGTCATATTTTCTCTACTCTCTCTTTTACTTTCGAGACTCGTCACTGTAGCAGGTCCTCTGTCAATAGTCTCATCAACACGGAGCTCTCTTATAACGTGTATTTTTCTCTCGAACCTCCATTCTCTTTTTTTACGTTCTCGCGTTTTTTTCTCCTTTTGTTATCGCTTGGCGAACGTGCGTATCCAACAGTAGATGTTGCGTTCCATGTTTATACTCTAGTCGAGAAAAAAGAGCTAAAGTGCAAGCTGGATGGTTTTTCTGTATACGTGGAAAAAATAGACGATGCCAAGGCTTTTCCAAGTTGCATATTGTCGACCTGGCCTCTTTTCCCCTTGATCGTCGTATGCACAAACTCTTAAATGTTAATGAGGAAGAAAAAATCAAAACATATATTTTCACAGCCCTAATTAATTATCAAATCTTGAATTTTGCAAAACGACTATTTTTTGTTGTTGTTGTTTTTTTGACGTATTTTTATTTTAAAATCTTTTTCCAAAATGAAATCGAATATTTTTTTTCAAATTCGAGGAATTTATTCTATTGAAGATTTTTTTCAATTCGATAGAACATCATCTAGTATCCTGATTTTTTCCACGAAATACCTGTTGAAAAAATTGTTGAATAATATTCATCTGATCTCGACTGCAGAAATGGGTAGTCACGAAACGTTTGAAATATAGAGTGTAGGCACTCGAATTTATCACTTTTTTTATACACAAGCCTTTTTTCACTGACCCTTGAGATGTACGAGTGTTGGTGAAAATTTGGACCATCCACTCTCACCGTTTTTAATCGAATTTCAAGAAGAGAAAAAAGTGGAAATTGATTACGATTTATTAAATATTCTGTTCTCATGCGTTATCAAGATGCATACCTATGTTATGACGAGAAATCAATTAAAATATGATTTAAGCAAAATCTTAAATGTTATTTAGTAATTTCCGTAATACATATACGCATACAGTATTCATACAGTGACTAATAAAAAATACAGCAACTAATTAGAGTCATGAATTAAAATGTTCAATAATTATTCAATATGGGATTGTGTAATTGGTATATGGCACGTGGTATATTTGAGCCATGACCTCAATAAAAAAAGATAATCATTCAATATTTATATAAAAAATTACATCGTGAAATAAATTTATCCATAAAAGTGTTCGAACATATTTCAGGTATTCGTCAATATTTGCAAATTAAAAGAGGTTCGAATTCTTCCTTCTTTTATTTTTACATCGAATATGGACATTTATTTTAACCGGCAACAGACTGCTCCGGCAGACTTCACCCTCAGCGATTCTCTTGAAGAGAAACTGCCATGAGCAAACTCTCCCTTGGTTACTGCGCGCATCCTATCGTCCTTCGTTCCTGCAGTGTTCTAAATTTACATATACGAGCTTACTTCGACATATAAAAAAAGCCGTAAATATCGACAATGGGTTAGAATTTTTAAAGTTATGCGAATGTGCTCCATTGTTTTACATGAACATTCAATCACGTCTGCATTCTTTTATATTTTCATCTTCCGGTTTTTCGTATCTATTCAAATATTTGGTCACTATTTATTGACATTTAACATCAACTTTCATGGATGGTAATTTTGTTAAAGAGTTCGAATCTGAAATGAAATTTCCATACTGAAATTTCTTGCTCTGTTTTTTCGAGTTTGATTTCTTTTCCATGACGACTAGCTGCAAATTTAAAGTCGTACGCTGTACGTCGTATTTACATGTGAATACATGTACGCTAAGGCTGGTAACGATAAAGATTCGCGCGTGTGCATGGATGCGCGTTGTATTGTACAAAGGCTACGGCTCTGCCTTGGTTTCTGAAGCATTTGCATTCTCTATGTATTGTCGTCGTTTCGTCGAGACTGGAGCACGCCGCAACATGCTCGTGATTCCCTGTCTTTCAGTCAAGTAACATTGCAATTTCATTAGGCCACCGAGCCTCCAGCACTTTACTCCCTTCCGAACAAGTAATAGAGACAGACAGAGAGAGAGACTGAGTCACCCACTACATATGTATACATACGTGACTAATATACAGCCTGGCTATGTAAAATTTACAATTTATAGGGATAAGCTATAAATATAGTCAATCATTTTACATCTTTCCTATTTAAAGTCTCATGAGTTATTAATTAATTGTTTGAAATTTAGGTGTAAATGATCATTCAGTCTATGAAGCAACTTCATTGTTTCAGGGATTATATGTGGCTGATGTACTTCAATTGCTATTCTTTTGGTTCCAATTGAACAAGTTGCTGACTTGACAAATGTACTTAGATTGTACAAATTGCTTTTGTTTTAGTTCCAAATCAATCCTACGGAGTGCATTAACTAATCTTGTTAATTATGTACCTAAAAACGTTATATATTTGCCAAATGTACTTTGAGAAAGTGTTCTGCTGAAGTGTTCAAAGTCGTAGGGTGCTAAATGAACGAGGGACTTAGAACTTCAATTTGGTTGCACGTACGGGCTCGTTCAGCCATTCGTAACGCAAGTTCTCATCGATAGACGTTTCATGGTTACATTGAGTGCGCAGGTAGCGCGGTGAAGAGATGAGGTTCGGTACACCGGAAGTAATGAGCCGTAGAGAGATGAGCACAGAGGGAGAAAACGTCGCGTTCGTCGTCATATCGTCGTCGTATCACGTACACACGATGAAGCACTCCAATGGACCGAATCGTTTCTACTCTCGTACGTGCGTACGTGATACGCGAGATTCAAGAGTTGAACAGCATGATTATTCAACGAATGCCCTATCGATACGTGCGCACACCTTTGGTATACTTTGACGTTTGGTCACGATGATTTTGACGAACATACATAATTCCCTCTCTCTGTCTCTCTCTTTCGCTTTCTCTTATTACCTTATTAAACACATGTTAATTCGTTTTCAAATTATCGATAATTGTGACGATAATTGTGGCATGTGACGATCACGTCTATTGCCAATTGAAATTCCTCAAAGCTTGATACCAATTTTCCGTGATGAATTAACGACATTTGCATTGAACAAGGACTTTTCAACGGTGAGGATAAATCACGCGGTATCATTCGGTGCCATTGAAATATTAATTAAATAGTACAAGAATCGAAGTAACTTCCGATCAATAGTTTGAGTTTAGATTGTTTTGGGATGAAAGCAAAAAAGCGACGATTGAAACGGGAAAGAGTCATAAAGACCGGTTGGATGTTCTTGCGTCCAGTAACTGTTTGGTGCCAGAGAAGGAGGGTCGCTGAAGGATGGGTCGGGGAAAAAGAGAGGAGAGTACACGAGTAATCTAATTTCTATACTCGAAACGTCAATAACCCTATCGAGGCATCGACGTTGGGGTCTAGCAGCGTCCGCGTCACCGGTTCGTGGAACCTCTGGACGCGACTTCCATATAGCCCTTTTGCCCATCAATCTATCCATGTGCTCATTCTATACGCATACATTATATGTCTATATACATTTCAATCTTCTGCTACGTTCCGCTTGTTGCTGCGACCCTGCTCTCGCAGCCGGAGTACACGCGGTTTGCGCGTGGTCGCCCACCCAATTTAACCGAGTTAGCAAACAACTCGTTTAACCATATTAAGGTCCATTCTTGCCTCTCTGCCTACTCGCTCTTGTTCCATTCCACTGGTACCATTTTTCTTCTCCTCGCATTCTGTTCTTTCGATCTTTTTGCCACCCTTTTGACTCCTTTCACATATCGAAGGGTGCGTCAAGACTTTTTTAAACGGGCTTCAAATACGAAGAATCACCGAAGCTACGGCGAAGCATTTCTCATTTGTCCCTTTTGGCCATTCTCTCTCGTGTTGATGTTTCTCTCGTCTGATCCGCAATTGAACTTTTCCGATTCATTCGTTTGCAGCATCGATCGGCAAATTCCAAATTCCTGTCTCACAAATTGTCAATTTTGATGGATTCACTTTTCAACAGTACTAGACGTCTGAGACATCCAATCCTGTCTATAACCATAATGTATGTATATTTTCGTGCGTAACAAGCGGAGAGGGTGGAACGAAGATGTCTGTCTGGATGATATTTACAATATAATAGAGAGGCATCGCATGTAAATAATACATAGACGTATGCAGCGCATTGAATATCGCGAGGTTGTTTGTTTCACGGTATACGCATTCGAGAATTTCCTAGTCCATGAAAAGAAGCGAGAGAACGAGCTCCAGAAGGAGACGCGGAGGATTCGAATTGAATATACATAATGCATATATCTACGTACATAGCTCATTTATGTGTTCGCGAATTTATGTGAATGTGGCTGTGCGGAATGATTGAGAGTAGTGGTAGAGGCCGGAAGTGAAACGCGAAGGAAATGTCGTCGACGTCGTGACGTCAAGCGACATCCTCGGACGGATGAAACAATAGAGGCTCACGGTGCTTCCTTTAGCGATACGATTGTTTCACTTTACCTTCAGGATTGCTTCGTAAAGGAGAGAGGGAACGAGAGAATGATCCATACATGCGCGCACAGATCGAGCCAGAGAGAAAGATGCTTTTCGCCTCTCCGCGAGTTACATGCACCCTTGAGATCCACAGCAATTCTCACACCTCATTTAGTTGGACCAGCGCTCTCTGCTCTGCCATATACTTCGCCGTAGCGATAGTTATGTAGAATCAAATTCTACCTGATTCTTCTCCACGCTCAGAATCGCGCTTCCAACCACTCGGGAAAATGCTCTACGACTCTTTGAAGCCCTTAACGCTCTCACGCTCGCTGACGGACAAAAACCTTCATGTTTTATTATTGTACGATTCCAACGGCAATGCAGATAAAACTTTTGCACTGTTTGTCGCAAATCCTTCAACATTGCTGATAATAGTTTTTTGTTTGTTATGTTTGACGTATTCTGTCTTTTGAGTGTTTTGAAAATATTTTCAGTTTTGTTGAAATAACGAATGGGAGCGTTCTTCGCTGTGCATGTAAATTGTGACTCGAGATGTTTTTGACCTTAAAATAATACTTTTGTGATGGTAAAATGATTTGTGAACGGAAAACTTTTCAACCATTTTTCTTGGAGAAAAAACGTCTTTTTATAAGCTTTTATAACTGTTGAAAGAATCTTTCGCACTTTAGAGATACGAGGAAAAGTTTTGTCGCGAGAAGGAAGAGGGAGAATTGTAAAATTTTGATATATTCGGTGGAGAACTGTTTTCTTTTTGTTTTCATGGGTTTTCGAATGTGGTGTTTTATTGGATTATCGAGTTGGCACATTAATCCTCTTAAACCGATTCGCACGTGCGTTTTCATAACCCAATCAATTTTTATTGATTTAACTTTTATCGTGAACTCCAGGTGAACGAAGAATATAAAAGCTTTTCATTAACCAATATTTATTAATTACCGTGCAAAGTTCGAAGCGATTATCGAGTTTTCAGAAAAAAAAGAACAGCGAGGCTCGAACGACCCTTTAAATACGACTTTTATTATCGGAGTTAGCCAATCAATACTTTTACAGTTTTCGATGCCACAGAAAAACAATAGCAAGTTAATCGTCATCATTATAAAGACTGATAGTGTCATTTTTCATTTTTTCTTCTCTCATTTCTCGCAAAAGAGTTTTCGAATTTAATTTCCACGTTTTTCGCTCGAATTTATTATTATGTATTTCTTTTTTTTTTTGTGAAATCCGCCGCCCGTCACGAGGATATATAGCCCCGTGAGAAGTGAGAGAACGAGGTAAAGACGGAAAAAAAAACGAAACCACGAAATGCGATGGTTGAGAAACAAGAGGGTCGAAGAAAGCGAGGCGCGCGAAAAGACGACGCGAGGACGGGTAAAAAAGTTTTTCTTCTTCACTCGCGACGAGAAAACTTTCTTCTCCTCTCTTTTCATACTCGACAACTCGCAGCTCGCGCCTCTTTCGTTTATTTACTCACTTTTTCTTTCCTCATTCATTCTTTTTTTTCTTCTTCCAAGCTCATGCTATCTTTGCTCAGCGCGAGCGCTATGTCTATATATTTTTCCCTCTCGCTCTTGACTCTTGGGCGAAACGGTTAACTTTCAAACAGTCGCCAAGAGCATGCAAAGGGATGAAATAAAAAACGAAGGAGTCTGAAGAAAAATCTAGAGAACAGGGGACTGTAGATTATTGCCTTGACAAGTCAACTTTAAAGCTTTTCGTGTTTTTATAATCTCACTTACGATGAGTATTCCGCATTTTTCTCTCCACTTTGCAAGCACGATAAATACATGAAGATTATTATTTATAACTGCAGATTAAATAAGTTATAAATTGTTAAGATATGAACTTTTTTACGAATGGCATCATTCGAAATTACATCATAATGATAAATATTTTATTTACATTGTTTTCTATTCAAAAAGATTTTACGGTAATTAAAGTCTTGAAGTTTCAGTTTCCATTTTCCTAATCGCAAAATTAATTCGTATCAAGTCTTATTAAAGTTTCTTTGAGCCCGATGTTTATGGCTGCGCACAAAAGGTTTCTTTTCCAGACCGAGTTTGAACTCAATTGTATGCAACTATAATTGTATATGTATTTTATTGTGTTTCATACAGAATAGCACTCACAGGGGTCTTTTCTCCGAGCCAGCTGTGATTCCTTTCTTATATTTAATTAAACTTGGCGAAATACTCGTAATGAATCGAGATATCGTCTGCTCCTCTTACATTTCGATTAACAAAATACCCGGGTACATCATTTTATGAATATTTCGCTCTTCGAGCTCTTTTTCGTTTTTGAAATGAGTACATTTAAGGAATTATATTATATCTAAAAAAATTTGGTAAATTAAATAAAAATAATAAGATATCGGTGCACACTTGGACATGGGACTTAGACTTTTTTCGAATGCAGATATTGATTTATCTATCGAAAAGTTTGCGGCGTGATTGATTGAGTATGAAGTGAAATAAAGCGCGATTGGCAAGGGAGAGGGAGGACGTCGATGCAGGCACGCAAAAGTTGCGTTTCCCCTTTCCACGCCTGTCAAATTTTATCCGGGCTGACAGAAACGGTGAGAGACACCGGTCTCGTCGGTTATATGCATCACTTGCAACGAGATACGCGAGCCTTCCGTTTATTTATATCCTTTTTCGAAAATATTTTTCGAATTAAATTTTTTTACTCGCTCAGCTTGTTTATTTTTTCGCTGCTCCGAATCCTGTACGCGTCACCAGGTGAGACAAAAAATTGAGCAAACATGCAAAAATCATGCACCGAGAACTTGAAAAATATTGGATGTTTCTTGTTCGATACGCGCGATTCAATACGTCGTAATAACGAAATATCGATATAAATTCGAACTGAATTGATTTTTTTTATTATACATTCTGAATCTTTGATTTTAGGTTTTCTTGTTTGAATTAGAGAAAGGAAGTCTCATTAATTTTTAAATAAAATATTTATTATGTAACCTATTAAAATTTTTGGATGGTAGATCAGGAAAAAATACACACATATGATAAAATAAATAAAAATAACAGGTACGTATAAAAATGATCGAAAAATGTTCTCTCAGTTCTTCGTAAAGACACAAACAAGTCTACTGGAGGTTGATCGAATAAGATCCTTGCCCTGTCCTAATCTTATGAAAATGTTTAGTCAGGTATGAGATTGTTCGTCCATGATTCCGTCTTGTTTTATTTATGTGTTTAGATATAAAATTTTGAGGCGGAACGTGTTTATAGAAACTAACGTTGCGGAAAGATTTCTTTTTATATGGATGAGAGAGAGATGAGTCGAAGTCGAGGACCTCGGAGGTAGGAACGAGGGCGTTTTAGACTCTCCATCGCGTTGAATAAATTTGCGCTCGTGGAAAGTCTCGTTTGGCTTCCTCAAAATGCAAAATGGGAATATTTCCGGCGCTACAACCGCGTTACGTGGATGACGAGGAAATTTTAAATTTTACGATTCTAAAGGGTCGTGAATTTTTCGAGATTGCATCACTGAGGAGACAGACAACCGTTGTAGCTTCTCCTCCGGGTTTTCTCACGTTCGTGAGTACGTATACATACACTCGAATACGATTTTTCTTCGTTTCATGAGAGCCGCGCGCGCAAAGCGATCCGAGTCTGCGGGAAAATTTGCGGGCTCGTCGGGCGCGAGCACGAAAATTTCTGCTCTCCGATAATAACTGCGACCCCGCGGTCTGTCCTGATTCTCTTCGTCACATTTGCTTCTAATGTTCCCTCTGAAAAGTTCTCTCGAGCCCCCGAGAAAATCGTTTCCGGCTCTGCCTTCCGAATAGACATTCTCGCTTTCCCTCTCTCGTATCGAGAAAATTCGTCGCACGTAAGGCCAATTAGATATAGGCAGGACGCTCCGAGCAGATGAGACTCATATATCGGGAGCCATTCGACCTTTTTCCTCGCAATAATCGTAATAATAATGGAGAAGGAAACCAGACGATTCCAAACGAGTTGAATCGCGAATTTGCGAGTCCCCGAGAATGTCCCTTTTTGGAAATAATAATAATGTTACCAGTAATAGCCAATTTGCAATTATTTAGAATTATTTTACCCTAAACTGTAAAATCGCGTGTTATTTTTTTCGAATTTTTTTTTTCAAGCCCAAGCTGAGCTCGATTTTTTCTCAATTTTTCATCAAAAATTTGATTTATTCGCAGACACGGATTCGCCCTTCCCGCAGGACCGAACTTTGCATGCGAAAATAACGTACGCGTGTACGATTGTGAGAGAGCGAGAAACGAGCAGAGATTGAACAGAAAAGAAGCGGGAGAGGGACGCTGGGAAATTCGTTCGTAATCTAACTTCACGAAGACTTTAATTACGGAACACTTCTCTTGTAGCAATACTCGGGTATACACACAGCGCGGAGCGACAGGATCCGTTTCGACTCGTCAGACTGTCAGGCCGATATAACTCCAAGATCTCTCGTATATCGTCGAGGAAAAAAAAAGTGAGTTCCGTAACTTTCGTCTCAAAGCACAACTAATTAGATGTGAGAAAAGGGATGGCTTGAAGAGATTAAAAATAAAATAAATCGTGACATATGTTGTTATGAAGTACATTTTACAAAGTTACGTGTGTCCAATCGTCATCGTTTCATCTCACTGAAAAAACTGAACTCTTTTTCATGTAATTTTTTTTTATTTTTCTCTGTTACTTTACTTTGTAAATTTTTTATTGGTTTTGTGACATACGTGATAATATATTGAAGAATTTGCATTGGCTGCGACATATGTTTACGCGTTAAACGGCTTAAACGCCGTAAGCCAAGGTTACTCTGAAATATCGACTCGAACCCGGCGCGAGGAGTCTTTCTCGCATGTAAATAGAGACCGCGCTTGCACGGAAAACCCACATTTTCCACTTTCCAGTCAAATCCCCGCCACTATCAATTTACATTCGCGCTTTCGCGGAATATTTTTCGATCGCTTTTAAATATCGAAAAAAAGTCGAGCAGATTCCCCCCGAGTTTTTCGACTCCGCGCTCTTTTTCCCCTCTTTGCTCAATCAATATTTACGAGCGGCGCACACGGACTCGCGGAAGCCACAGGTACGCCGCGCTTAAACACTTCTCCTGCGCGGAGCTTAGGAGTCGCACATAAATGTGTGTTAGCCCAAGTCCCGAGTTCTGATTCATGCTAAAACCCCTCCAGCGTGAAAATGTTTCGAGCTTTTTTGATTCGATGGAGAATCGGAAGAATTTTGGGAATTTGCGTGTAGATTATTGATGTGTTGAGGATGGAGCATCGCGTTTGTGCTTTTATTTATTTCTACACGAATATACGTGTTTGGATTGAAAAGAGAGAGAAAGAGAGCGAGAGAGAGATGAGAAAGAGAAAGAGAAAGAGAGAAAAAGAGATGGGGTCAGGATTGTGGTACAGTCCAATGGGATTATCCAGGATCAACCGGTCATTTAGTACGATTTTATCCGCGGTGAAGCGCAACCTCCGGTTATATTCTCGCTCGTATCTTTCCCAGGGTTCATTTTTCCGAGTTGACCAGCTACGACCCTTCCCCGAATGTTACTCACGCTGGCTATACCCGCGCGCGAGAGGCCGCGAGCAGAACGAAGAGAATAAGTTGTACAGCGCGTGTATTGCAAAAGATCAGTGGTATTTATATTGAGTTTACGACTTTCACGATCAATGCGCGGATTAACGAGAATATAAAGCTCTTTACCTTTATATACAGAGTTCCTCTCGTTTTTCTCATCTATATCGATATTTAGTTGAAAGAACGCGCATGGAAATGTTTCTGGGGATTCCGAAAACCGAGAAGGAATCATTGGAAATTGTTTCGCTCGTGACTTCCATTGAATTTATAAAATCGAAATATATCAAATGAGCGCAGTTGCAAAGTTAGATTTTAATTCGGCTACTCGGTTACTAATTCTCAAAGAGAAATTTTAAGCCCAGTTGAAACAGACTCGGAAAATCAAACAAATTCATGTTTGATCGTTATCGGTGTACTTTTTTCCTTGACAACGAGATACGCGATGAATGCGAGCGCGTGACTATTTTCACGGGATACGTGAGCCGACTTTATCCATGAAAAAAAAACGATTTTCCAGGCAGATGGCGCGGTGGCCATTACCACAGTGTGACGACTCTTTTCCTCGAGTCTGAACTGCGCTCGCTGCTCCTAAGCCGGACAAATAAGGGATCCGAGCTTCAGCGATTTGCTTAGCGGGGGTTGCCACGCTTGCCGTCCTTTTATCTCCATTCGCTTCCAGCTTGTGTGTTATTATACCGGCATGAAGAAAAACGATGCAAAAAACACATGCTGAAGGCGTTATCGAGTGTTCCACTTGCTCGTACGCACGCTTTCGTGGTCTTCTTACCTTTTTATCTCCACAGGTAGGAAGCACGCGCGCGTGGAAAAAATTGTACACACGTTTGTCAATTTTCAAGTAAAAAAATGACGCGTACGGTGAAGCTAGGTGAGGAGTTAATGGCTCCTGAAAAGGACTGAGAACGTACGAAAAAATGGTACGAATCACCTCCGAGTGGTCCGTCGCGCTGGAAGAGCCACCGAACACGTCGTCCGGACCTCAATTGCCTGTTTTTTTTTCGATATGAAATAAAATTTCATTCTTCCGATGCGATAAACGCGAGCTTTTCTCTGCTCGCAGCGATTCCACTTTGACTCGATGGTCTCGCACGAGTGTACTAATGTAATCGATATTTCGCAATTCAATCCTCGTTTCGTATTGGTTCTTGAGCCAGTTTAACGTTTTTTCCCCCTTTTGTTTTCGGGAAATCCACCTCGCGCTAAACAAAATTCTTCATCGGTATATCACACAAGGATAAATGACTTGAATCTAAAACTCACAAAATTGGTTTTTTTTTTCGTTTAAATTTTTTAGCGAGATTCATTTTTTTTCCTGGTTACACACCTCGGATGATAAATTAAGCGCCCGGGGTGTTATTGTCGTGGATTCACGTTCCGGAATCGATTAATTATCCGCTTTATTAACGCAATATTCTTATATCATTATTTTTCGCACAAGAAAAGGGTAAAAAACAATTCTCCAGAAAAATGTTGCTCCTTCTCCCCTTCCGAGTCGTCGAGCACTCTAGCTGATGGACAAAGCGTTAATTTTTTTCTTATTCCGCAGCGCAGTCGAACGTCCTTTCATTAATCTCGTTCCACGGACACCCACACGCGGGGTACACACCGACGCTGTGTGTAGACGCTTGCGGTTGGACACTTAACATCTACAGATATGTATAATATACGTACGTGCCGAGGAAAAGCTTTTATTTACATATACATATATGTGTACCGGTACAGCGAGCGAGGTTGTGATGAAGTGACGAGATTGATGGCCATAGAGGCCGGGGGACGTTGGACGGTACAGTTGAGGCAGAGCATGGTTTTATTGCTCGATCGTTCGCTCACTCACGTATCTAGATCTCATCCTCCTCTTTCTACCGATCTCGCTGGCGCGTTTAGCAACCCCGAGGAGAGTTCTGTATCAGCTCGGACCGTTCAAATCCCAACGTCCAACGGAATCCTATCCGTATCGGTTAACACCTCGCCCCTCTGCCCAAATCGCCTTTATCCACCCCTTCATCATCCACTCTCATTTATTAAATCTTCTTTGGCTATACAGCCTTCCCCGTTCCCTCCTGGTCGCAATTTCATTCGGATTTCTATGTGTGCATGCGCACATCAAAATTAGTGTGAAATTAGTAACGGAACAACGGTCTGTTCATCTGGTTTAGGTCAAGAATTATCGACGGATGATTTCGAACCTGGATTTGATTGATAAAGATTCCATTAAAAAGCTCATCATGTGAGTATTTCGTAAGTATTGTACATGTACCTTGGTATTCCATTTTGGTATCAGGTTAATTCAATTCCGTGACTTCATCTTATCCCTACGTTTCATCTTTAGTGCCCATCAGCCTGAGTTCATTTGAATGCACCATCAAATGATCAGTAAATACGAGAAAGTATTGAAGATCCAAGTATTTCAATCCTACATATATAAAATTCAGCAATAATGAATAAGGGAAAACATGATCCTTCAACTCTCCAGCATATTTATCACCTCTCTTTCTATGACTTCAAGAATTTTTACGCCTGCACATATTATGCGCATTTGCGCGTACATGGGTGAAAAAAAGGTACGAGAGCATTATGCCTGGGATGTGTAGAGAAGTAGGATCTGGTAGGAAGGCTTTCAGCGAGTCTTCTCTCGATTCAGCGGATTCGATTCTACGCTCTCCTTTCAGGACGAATTTAATCCTATACCCAGACAGCCCTGCACTCCATCAGCGCTGGTGTAATACGCGTATGCCGTGGACTATATTTCCTATCCAACGTTCTACAGCCTACACCCATTCATGTTTCGTATTCGGGCGTGTGCGTACATGGAGGAGCGCGCGCGTGTACCCAGAAGCGATAAAGGTGTATGGCTCGCGCTCCAATAATACGTCTCACCCACGGCGCGCGACTTTCTATGCTGTAACCATAACTCGTCCTTAGCTCCCCGGATAAATCTCCTGACTCGTGTACATGTGAGTATTGGATCTATAAAAGAATGTGCCCGCGTGTCCCATAACCATGCCCGGATATGTATGCGAGCATTTTCGCATGTAGGTGTTATCTCAACGCTTTCTGCATTTGCTTCTATTGACGTATATTGCGAGCGTAAAGGTGCATCCAATTATAAATGTATGTATTCCGCGTCTTATCCCTACGAGAGAGGAATTATGTCTGCCCTATATATCGAACGTAATCTTTTTTCGCATTAATTCTAGCCTATTGTCGAGTGAACTATATAACCAAGATTTGGATATTTCGAGATGTGTTCGATATCTTTAGTGGTTATTTAAAAACAGAATTAAGAATCATATTCTAATGTGTTGGTAGCGCTGTCAGTGAATTGCGGAACGTATCTAGTGATTGTTGGAGCTGATTTCAAAAAGGTCGCAATGAAGTAAACGGAGTCAGTCATGAAAGACGAGTGTCATACCTAATAGTGCCTATTGGAATTTGACAGAAGTTGATATGACATCTGATGGCTAAAAATTGAACTAGCAAGAAAGTGCTTATTCAATAGAAAATCACTATTACTATGATCATCAATGCAACCTTATTGTCGTCATTATACCAAACTCTGCTTCCATATCAGGTCCCAATATACATCGTGAGATCAAGTTTCAACACAATTATGTTGCTCATTATATTGGATTTAACCCTCTTCAAGGATACAATTAATGTATGTCGCATACAGCCACGGGCAATTGAAACACAACACAAGGTAGAACACGAAATACAAACGAAAAATATCCAAGTTTGACTCTTCCGAGATATGTTCGACATTTTTTATATATATTTACGAAGTTCATCGATTCTTTATTCATCCGTATTAGTCGAGAAATCGAGAGATATGAAATCGATTGGATTTCCTGTCAGCGAAATGGAATTTTATTTGCACCGTGAGGAGAAAATGTCAAAATCTCAGGTCTCTTGAGATATTCAGGATCTTTTGAATCCTGTTCAATGTTCCATTAGAATCTTACTGAAAATTCTACCTTCTCATTTGTATTTCCCGGGTATTGGTGGAGCGACGAGGACGGCGCGCGAGACAAGGAACTTGCGGATGTACGAGGATTTTCGCCCGTTACATCCTTGAGCTTTTCTGAGGAAGTGCACGGATTTTTGATGGGCTATGAACGCCATGTATATTTATATATAGATATATGTATAGATTGGTATACATATGTAATGAGGGGAGCGCGCAGAGCCATTGGAGCGCGGAAGAGTGCCGCTTAGACGGAGCTTCCATACAGATTCTTAATCTCAGCCGGTCCCGAGATTGGCCAGTCTCCCAAGGCGATCTTTTATACTTTAAGCAGCAATATGTATGGATGCACGATCCTGCCGGAGAATTTTCGCCCGAAAGCGAGAGGACGGGACCTCGATCACGAGCGAAAGAGCAATTACGCGCGTTCACGCATCGTCCTTGACGCTATCAACTTACTTGATAGTACGGCGTTTACTCAGCACGTGCATGCCCGTAAATCCTCATATACCTCTTCGGATATTTTCGGAAAAACGATTAAGCAAGCGGAATACGGGAAAGCTGAGTAATTTTAGGATTAATCGTTTTGTTCGTTTTCTTCATTTAGAATTAATTAGTTTCATTATTCTTGGATGGAATTCTTTGATGCGCAAGAAAAATTTATAATTAAAAATGTAATTAAAAAATGCATGATTCGTTGGCTTGAAAAAGATTTTTAATTTTTGTAGTAATTGAATTGAATTGAATACACTCGTGGTTAAATTTCATTGGGTACGTCAAGAGTATCTTGTGCCAGTTTGTCGTAAATTCACAGATGAAATCATGAATTTTCCTCGCGAAGATAAAAGTTGGACAGTTAAAATGGATGTACGTGTCGAAGGTCGATTGAAGAAGCTTTGAGAAGGTTCGACACAAAGTGATTTATCGAATCGATTTGGTCGTGTTGTCTTTGATGTTTGGCCCTGAGGAGAAAACGTGATATATAGAAAATGAAGACTGATCGTGGGAGCGAGAGAGACGGTGGGTAATCTATATGAATATCTAAAAATGGTCCCGGGGAGTCGAAAAGTTTTCCAAGAGACACCTTTCGTTAATACGATATCCAATGACAATTACGTCATAATTAAGTTCAGGCTGTGCTAATTGAAGATTAAGACACTTTATATGTTGGAAACTCGAGGGCAAAAAGAGATGCAGCAGCCTGAAGATCCTCTCAGCCGGATTATACACGTATATTCCTCGGAAAATTTAATACCGACGCATTTCCATCTCGCTCCCTCCCTCTCTCGTTCGCTCCTTTTGTCTTTCTCCGGCACATGTATTTAATAGGACGCTATTTCCTCCGAGGAGAAAATCCCTCCTGTTTATAATCTCTCCGCGGCCACAGGTTTTTCCACAATCAAAACTGTGTTTACCGTTTCTCCAATTTATGAATTTGATAAATCTTATAGTCAAGTATCCCTCGAGAGATAATTCATGATAACAATTTTCCGCTTGGCTTTGCTGGAATTTTGAAAGATTATTAGCGGGCTGAACGGAAAATCGTTTTTGAAGGTTTATTACAGTTTCGATGGTCTATTTTGAATGCATTCAGAAGTTCTCAATAGTTAAGAACGAGAAATTTGATGTCAAAGGTTTATCTGCAGTCAAAATTGAGTTTGAGGTTTCTTCAATTTATGAATTTGGCAAATGTTATAGTTGAATTTCTAGAGATAACTCACGAACTGATAACGATTTTCTACTTGACTTTGCTAGAATTCCGAAAAATGTTTGGCACGCTAAACTTAGAATGATTTTCTAAGGTTTATTACAATTTTTATAGTCGATTTTGAAAGCATTCACAAGTTTTTAAAATTGAGAATGAGATAAACGATGTCACAGGTTCCTCTGCAGCCGAAATCGAGTTCGAGGTTTCTTAATTTATGAATTTGATCAACTTTATAGTCCACTACGTATAATCATATGACAATTTACAATTTTCTATTTGGCTTCGCTAGAATTTCGAAGATGATTAGCGCGCTAAACGGGGAATGGTTTTTGAAGGTTCATTACAATTTTGATGATCAATTTCGGATGCGTTCACCAATTTTTAAATCGACGAACGATGAGGTACGTAATGAGATTTCGCATCACGAAGGTCATACTTTGCAACAGTTATCGTGATTGTAAACGAAGTTAGGTTCATCTCTATAGTTAGGCATTAAATATTCTTTTATTTACAGATATGAATTTTGCATTTTCGACAGCGGTAGCTTTAGCGAGAATTTCGATGATTCTTGGAAACAAAATCTGCCTTTACGAACAATGGGTTCGTTACTGCGCACTTGATTGGCTAAGAGCGAACGAGAGGAATGACTGGAGTGAGAAATTTCCGAAGAACATGGATTTACAAAATTTATATACACGTTCATTTATATTACCTGGAAAATTCCATCGGGAAAATAAATTTTCCATATTCGATTCGCAATCATCGAATCATTCATCGCACCTGTCAATGGTTCCAGCTCTGATTTAAATTAGTGGACGCATTTATTTCGAAATTTTTTCCAATTTCGCGTTTCGAAGGCTACTGAATATGTAAAAATAAAACGAATAATTGAAGAATATAGGAAAACTGCCATTAAACATTCATACTCTCAGGTGGGATCTGCCTCATCCAGTTTTTAATCCGAATATAATTTACGTATATGTGACCGAATTATGCACGAATAAACGGGATAATGTTTACGATCGTGCAAAGTTATTTCTCACAATCGACGAGAGGATTATCAAGATTAATTTCAAGTTGCGCGGCTTAATTGATATTGTCCCCGGAAGAGATTACATTTTAAATCGTTCTTATTAAAATGCGTTAAGGAGGCATTACGAGAAACAAAATTGACAGATCCAAGATCCGAATGCGCGGCAGAGTGATTTTGTTACTCTTATATATACGAAGTCTACATATACATGTAATAGAGATAAAAAACGCGGAACCAGGAGATGGAAGGGTCTGTAGAATCTACGGCAGGGTAAATTGAGCTTCCAATCCAATCACGAGACAGGATCCGTCTCTGTCTCGCCCTGAGGCTCCCCATGGGGGGTGCCCGAGCGTAAAACGGCGTAGCGGAACACTCTTATGTATATACATATTACATATATCTATATAGATAAACACCCTTTGGAGCAAGGAGTGAGAGAATCATTCGAGTAACTAAAGTAAAACGGAGAAACGTCCAAGATATGTATACATAGAACGGCGATGAGAGGGAGAGGGAGAAAAGTGGAGCTGTTAGATATGAGTTTGTACCAAGTGCGTTTTGATGGGATTTTTAAATGAGCGCCAATTGCGTTAAATTCCGAGGGCGATTATCTTGCCCTTTTTAACTCACACCCTGTTGCAATTTTTACCGTCAGGTAAAGAGAAAAACGGTGATTATAGAAAAATATACTGAGATTTCAAGCGGAATGTGAGTTTCAGCGAAATTTTTTGATAGAATTCGAGTGTCTGAGGTTCGAAAAATGTTTCGTCTTCACTGTTGGAGTTTCGTTTGGTTTTTTTAGTTGATTTTTGGAGAATGTGTGTTTTGCGGCGAAGAATGATCAGGGGAATGAAAAAAAGCGTGTTTCAAGAGTTTTCGATCTTTGCATCGTGTTTCGAGCACAAGCTCTCGAGAGTTTATCGTGTAAGCCTCGAGCGTTAACAGGCACTTATCGAATTAAAAGTTAAAACGCGCGCACCACTTTCATGCAGAGCTTTTCCTCTGTGATCCGCGCCATCTACCGATACATTTCGACCCTGCCCTCTCCGACTCGTTTTCTACCCCCGCAATCTCGGTGTACGGGAGCAACAAATTAATTGGCACTTAATCCCTCATAACGAGACATTAATACGTAGTTAGAGTGGATGAGAAGCTTGTCATCTCGTTAAACTGTGCCCCGCATAAATATAAACGCAAATGTTTCGCTCTCGTACCTTTATGTGTCTTCGCACAGGTAAATCCTGCTAATAAATAACATCCAAGATCCAGTTCAATGTTTAAGATTCAGGATACATCTACGTTAAGCAAAATATAAGTCGAGGGTAAATTTTTTTCTTGTTGAGTATTTCTGGGATCAGAAGATAATTTTTAATGTCTCGTTCTTCAAAATTATTTTCAAGTATTTTCAATTTATCTTTTCGAAAAACGTCGATCAGTTACAAAATATAAATCCGTGCTATTTTAACCACGTGGGTGGATTGATTCGCAATTCCAAACATCGAGAGCTTTCGTTTTCAACAATCTGATATGAAACAGTTAATTTCTATTGTTTTAGAGAGATGAAGTTTCATTGAATATTTTGCGTGATAAAATTTATTTTTATTGATTGCATTAATGACGATACTTTATTGTGCCCATGGATTTTAAAAATAAAGTACTCAGTGTGTGTGTTCTGACAGTGGGATGCAATCGAGCAGTAATATAAAACGTTCAGCATCCGTTCAGCGGAGCTGACGATGCGATGATAATGATGCTCATCTGCAAAGCTGATGATCGATATGTTTACAAAGCGTACAACGAATCCTCGTAAAATTGAGATATAAGCACGTGTATCTACAAAAATGAAATCAGATAAAAAAAAGGACTGACCTGATTTTCGGTGAGCAGAGGGTAAAACCCGTGAGATCTCGTGAACGCTCGTCGTCATCGCAACGTTTATCATCATTCGGTCTCTCTTCCACTCTACCTCGAGGCAGAAGACGGTGCGCGGTTTTCCATTATCACAGTCGATGTCATCTCGTACAGTCGAATTGTACGCAGCGTCGAATTTACGACTCAATTTCGATAAGAATTAAAACCTCAATCTAACGATAGTTTATTCAAAAGAATTCAAAAGTGTGTTTGAAGACGGAAAGAGAATGAATGAAAAAATGATCAGAGTAGCGAGATCGACAGAAAATAAGTATTCGGTCCAAGGGTTCTCCGAACTTGCGACCTCGCCCGGAAAGGACGATGCGTCTCTCGGTGAGTTCGGCGCGTGACTGTGTGACTGAAGCTAGCCTGGGCCATCGTCAACCCTCTCGACCTACCCCTCTGCATCCCTTTGGTGAACCGTCACCATGCGCTCCTTCTTCTCCCTCTTCATCGCGTCCATCCTCCCCCGCGCACCCCTTTATGCCACGCCAGTCTATTCACCCTCTCATCGTTCTCACAGACTCCCTTCTCTTTCTCCTGTCCATGTTCTTCTGGTCCATAGAGTCTGCGCTCTTTACCATCCTCGTCCTTTCTCTCTCCTCCACCGAGCTTCTTCAACCCTCGGCCTCGTCCCTCTCGCTTTTCCTCTCGTTATTCCTATACACATTATATGTACATCTATGTGCTCTCACATAGCTCTTTCCCAATATACATAGAGTGTAGATTGCCTTTATATCGAAAGGCTTCATCCATTACGATGAAAAGAGCGATTTTTATTTTATATATCTCCACGGCCTGACTCACTGCCAAGATTGTATCTTATCGGATATTTTTCACTGATTAGGAAATTTTACCAAGTTCTCGACCTTCGCGACAGAACAGAAGTTGAATCAGTTTCAATTTACTTCGTCATCGGCATATAACTTCATCACCTTTTTCATCAATATCGAGCTTTTTCTGGCGAAAACTTTTATACGCATGTCTAATTATGTGTGCAAACGTTTTTTTTCTTGTGATTCTTCTTTTAATTTCGAAAAAAATTATACTTTAAATTGGACCATAATTCGTGTGCTTTGGTAATCTTTCGTCAGGGACGAGTAATTTGAAAAATTTTCCTCGGTGTGTCAAATATTTCGTAAATAATTACAAGGCACCGCTGAGGGAATTGTCAGCGAGTGAAAATCGAAAAACTACATACGATGCAAATGTCGAACGGGACGAAAGTTTTATCGCAACGGGGACGGAATTTTTATGGGGTTGATTGAATGTTGGGGTTGAACGAACGCGGCGTGTCGCTCGCACCTAATATAAATAAGGATCGGCTAAGCCAGCGCGCGCTACCGTCACGTAATTACGATGGTACTAAGCTGGGTATCTCCGTCCTCTGGCTCGGTGACTGGTGGTGGAAAATCGGTGATCCTTCCTGCCGTTTGGGCGTAACTGCCGGAATCGTCGATGTGTGCCCGACTCCACGTTTTCCACTGTACTCTGCATCCTTAGACTCCCGCGTTTGTCTCGTCCTTCTCACACGCTCCACGAAATAGCGGAGAGAACCAAGCGTCGGACCACTTCACTCCCAAAACCAATTTGGAATTAGGTAGTGCCATGCGAACCCTGAATCCTGTGGCACTCCTTTTCGCGTTCATCTTCGTCTCCTCGCATGCTCTCTTATCCCCTACTGGTGCAAGGATCCAAAAACAAAGATCAGGGGAAATTAACCTTTTTGTTTTTTTACCTTTGGATTAACTGAATTGTCGAATCTTTTGAGGTGTTGCATAATTAGGTCATACTCCTGATGATATGGGAGTTGTAAGTCCAAAAGATTTCACGCTTTTATTCTCAAACGCTGATATTAAATTAATAATTCTATTAACAATTCTATAACAACCATTTCCAACTACCAATATTGTGTACGTGGTTATAAAAGTAAAATCATCCCTACAATCAATTTGGATTTGGATGTGGTGTCCGGTCGAATTCTGAGGCACTCCTTTTCGCGGTCAAGATGAAAAACTGGATTGTGGAATTTCTTAAGGTGTTGAAAAATTAGGTCATATTTCAGATGACGTGGGGTTTATCAGTCCAAGAGCTTTTCCATCAGAGTTCTATTCTCAAATCCTAATTTTAGATCAAGAATTCTATGAATCAACCATTTCCAAATTCCAATATTGTCTACAAAGGTATAAAAGGAAATTTATCTTTACAACCGAATTGGAATGAGATAGTGCCCTGCTCGAAATCTGAGGCACTTGGTTTCCCGTTCATCTTTCCTCACGTGATCCCCTTATGCCTTACTCGTTAAAGACTCTGAAAACATAAATCCTGATATTCTTTTTTGAGCTAATCGAATCCGTTGATTGTTCTGGAATTAGGTCATATTGTTGATGACATGTGCTTTGGGGTTCAGTCCAAATGATTTTGAAGAGAGTTCTTCTCTACAATTCTGGCACTGTAACAAAACATCACAGGATCGTTGATCCGCTTCGACTATTTGTTACTGTTGGTTCTACAAATCAACAATTTCCAAACAGCATTGCCCGCAAGCTTATGGAAATTCATTCAAGTGACAAAAACAAAAGTCCCTCCAAGTTTTTGTTCCACAAATTTCCAACTTTTGTCGTGTCTCAGATCGCGGGATCCGAATTCATGCACAACCACTGTAAAAGAGGAACGAGAGAAAAGCGAAATTGCACTTCTGCCAGGAATATTTGTATTCGTAGGAAAGCGGAAGCTGTACCGATGGCCATTGTGGACATCAACCTATATGGAGGTCATTTTTGCACCATATCGCTCTCCACTCTCTCTCTCACTCCCTACGAAAATAAAATTGCCTCTCGTTAGAAAAAAAAATTCTGAAAATAGCACATCATGTGAAAAAAATACGTGTATACATTTCCACATGATGCGCTACTTTCAAGATCCATATACATCGATGTAACGTACATGTACATATCGTCCATAGTTCATACATGTATCAGAGTCAGAGAAGGCCGATCGGGCAGCGAGAGGAGGGCCGGTTCCCCATCGACGAGCACGTATATTCTCCACGAATATAAAATACACGTCGAGTCGATGGACAAAAAAATCGGAGTAACCACTCCATCTGGTGTATATTGGTTCTTCGAATATCACCAAAACCCTTTCTCGTATGAAGAGAAAAAAGGCTGTACAGGCATTAAGGGAGGGCTTCGAGGGTGGAAGGGTGGGGAGAGGTCTGCTCTGTCATAGAACTTTCCCAGTCTCGGTTCGTTGAACATTGGCAAAGATACAAAGATAATTGGTCATTGGGCTATGTCGTCGAGCTAACTCGTAAAACTGATCTACTCGGTTGCTCTCGCGTGCTGACAACACCGGTAGCTTGCTAGAGCGGTTATTCATATATACCTATATGTATATACGATATATGTATATGTATATATAGTTGTGACGAGGTGATGACGCGTCGCACGTGGAACGCGACTCTCTGTACACATTTCCCATCGACCCTCTCCTTTTTTTTTCTTCTTACTCTCCTCTCCCTTCGTTCGCTCCTTCTCTCCTTCCCCTCGGCTTTTTCGCCGATCATTCTACTTTGAAAACGTCCAGGCAAAAGCACTTTGTGCCAATTTTCCTTTGGGCGCTCGCGTTGTTGTTTCGGTTTCAGTATTTTAGTTTACATCAAAAGACTTGTACACGCCCGCACTTATATCAACCTACGCCAATTCAGCCGTACGTACGCCTTGTACTCGTACCATCGTCGCTTCCACGCTCCCCTGTCGTCGCTCTCCTTGCCTCCGTGCAACCCTTTCTTCGATACACGTGTCTAACCATGCGTTTAATATTTTTTGTCCTTCGACAGCAGCTCGGGCTTCTAGAGTCGCGTTACGAAATTTCTGGAGTCACTTGAGCTTGCGGAAAAATATATTTGGATAATTATCAAGCTCCAGGTCACATTTTTTATTCATAGAGGCTCTGACGATTCGAGCTAGTCAAATCCTGAAATAGTCTTTCATATTTCAAAATTGAACTGAATCGAATTCCATATTTGATTAATATTATACTTATGCTGGTGATCGATATTGATCTATTATTACAATATTGATCTATAGTACTTATTTTTCAATATTAATTTGATTTTAGTAATAATTTTTTTCACAATTTTGATGGGCGTACAATTTTGTGTGAAGAACTCAATTCCTATATATTTCAAGGAACCCAGAAATATTTCAGATTGCATAAAGTTCAATCTAAATACATTTTTCCTTCATTCTATGAAAGTGTGGTAACAATTTCTCATAAAACACTGGTTTTTATTAAACTTTTTCAAACGAGACCATTTTTACTTGTTCAGTGGGTAATTGCACATAAAATTTTGCGATTTACGAATTACAATATTGATCTATATAGTATGAAAAATACGATAGCTGATGTTCATTTTTATTAAGTACAAAATTGACATGATCGTAAAATGAACCAGTTTTTTTTCATCAAAAAGTAAAGAATATTGTCAGAATGTTTCATAAATTATTCATTGTTATTCCAAAATTAATTATATCGTTCGAATCGATATCAACTAGACTCCTTTACATAAATAATTAATTACGTCAAGATTTATTAATTTGTTTTTCCCTACCATTTTCGAGACTGCAGAAAATTCGGAGTATTCAAATGGTTACTTGTATCGCAAGAGCGTGGGGCTGCGAAACGATCTGTAATAATACAGCGAGGAAAGATGCAACGAAATTTCGCGAATGAAGATGTACCAGCTATGTACGCATTTGAAGTCGGTGACTAAAGGGTTGAAGGTTGAAAGTCGACGGAATCGCCTATACATATATGTAAGTATACGAAAATAGATTCGCTCGGAACCTTCTCACCTCCATCTCGTGATTCGAATTTGCATCTCAATAGCGAGTAATATAAATTACACGTAATTACGTCGTACACGGGTCTTCTCCCGTGACGGCCGACGAATTTCATTTTTACATTTGCCAGGACGTTTCCTCGCTTGTTTCTCTCTCTCTCTCTCTCGCTCATTCTCTCCTTCCGTATCTCATTTTCGAAAAAAAATACAATAAAATAGTTATTCTTTGCGAATGTCTGGAAAACTCGCGATTCTCTATCCAAGTCCGGGGATGATTCAACGGTATGGAAAATCGCGATTCCCGTATTCTTAATTCGCAAACTTTTTTGTTTCGCGCAAACGACGTAAATGAGAACTTTCGGTAACGCGAATACGGCCTTTTTTTTTGTTTCTTCCGGCCGGAAATCTTTGTTACTTTTTCCTCTCTCAGGTTTTACTTTTCGCATAATCGTAGGCTCGTACAATAAAACGAGGAAAGTTGCTCGCGACCCCCTCTCCGGGCTCTCTCTCTCGTCTCCTCTCCGGAAAGTGCGCGATGTTTACGGTCATAATAAGCGACGAGTGTAGTTTGAGGGGTGCAGGCCGGGACTCGAAAGCGTCGGCTCGAGATAATTAGAGAAATATCGCTCGATAGAGTTCGCCCGAGAGTCGTCCTCTTTCTCTTTCTCCGGGCTTCTCGTCCGATCCTTTCTTGTCTATGTTCGTGTGCATGGCTTTACCAGTAACGGGCTCGTTAAACGGGCCGGCCTGCGAGACGGGAATCGTTCGAGGCTCCCTGTACAAGCACATTGCAATTGTACAATCGAAACTTTGGAAAACAACGCTCCGGCGTTATAAATATACCCTCACACGGAGAATTTGCGTTTGTATATATTTATCTGAGCGCGTACGTGTATATCGCGTCCTTAGGGCATTCTCCATGCCCGGGTGTATAAACGGACAACGATCTCATCCCCTCTACGTACGAACAACTATCGCCACCACCACAACGCTACGGCGTTAACCGTATCGCTCCCTTAACTGCCCGTATCTTTTAGCTTTTAGCTCTCTCTCCACTTTCCTGTCTCCCTCTCAACTCTTTCTCTCTCTTTCAAAACCGATCTCATTCCAGCTGCATCTTCTACAAAACGGTACCGACGTCATATTCGATTGCGCGACATTTTCGTGACTCGAATCTCCGAGGAAATTGTCCGCTTTGCCAAATTTCTTACTTCCGTTTTATTTTCTCAGCGACTCCTTCGCTGCAATTTCGTTAAGAGAAAATAAGGGTCGTATCAATTTTCGAGAACTCAACGTGATTTTGTCACTTCGGGCCTTTTCCTTCATAAATTGTATTGTCTTTTTCATAAATTCACAAATTTTTTTTTAAAAACATTATATTTTATAAAAAATTATTTGAGATTTATTTAATTAAATTATTGCTGTTTTTTGTTATACACAATTTTATCCTGAAAAAATTTTCGTCGATCTCGAGTTTTTCATATAATTAAAGGAATATTATTATTCAAATATATTTTTGCGAGAAGTATCCATTTTGAATATTGATCTAATATTTTTTTTCGATTTACTTACTAATTTTTTTGGGACGACTAAATTGTAGGTGAATCGGACATTTTTTTATCAACTTGATTTCAACAGAATGAATACCAGAAAAAAATACTTGGCCGTAACTTTTCATGATGGAGAATATCTCTTCTGTTTGTCTTGCCTAGAGTGGTATTCTGGATTGCAATGATTTAGTTGCCATAAGTCAAACTCGACACACAATTAACTCGCACCCCAGCACTTTCCTCACTGATACGTTTGAGATACATTGACGAAGGTTTTTTTTCTCTTCGAACACAAACGACATCACCTAAAAGTTTTCTACTATATACAAAATATCATTAACATCGAAAAATATTATTCGAGTTATTTATAATATTTATGGTGATTTTAGACAACATTTTTTTTACATTAAAGCGCAATAAGCCTTCACATAACACTTCCCCTGAAACTGTGCGACGTAACGGATTTCCTCTGGCTTCGGATACACGAAAAAATGTACGCGAGAGAAAAAGATTTTATTTTTTCACATTTTTTCAGGAGTGATCTCACGGTGTGGCGGCTCGAAAATCCATAGGGCTGGATATTTCCAATGGGAAAAAAGGCGAAAGAATTTGAGCGCTCAGGGAACGACGAAAGGGCAAGGGAGAGAAAGACATCGAGAGCGAGAGATAGAGGTTGGAGTGGGAAAATTCGAGAGGGAAAGGGCGAGCAAGGGAGAGAGGTGCATAAGGAAGATGAGGAATGACAGGGGGTGGAATTGAATTTCCATCCTAACCAGAGAGAACAGCCCTCGAACCGAGAAGTCTCGCTGTGATGTCGCGATCTACCAAGACACACCGGAGCAACCGTAGCGAAGTCACTGTACACATATTTATATCTCTCTATTCGTGTATTTACTATCTTGGACAATTTCGTGTGTCTAACTCTTGATATCAACTGGCTTGAACTCTCATCTTCTTTGGAAGCGACAAGCCGTAATGATGCTCCGATACGTCAATACGCTTGTTGCCAATACACGAGAGACTGTTTCGTCAAGTTCGAAATCTTGCTTTTAAAAATCGATCATAAATGTTTATTGTTTACATTTTTCTTATGTTGGATTTGTGACTGCTTTTGATGCTTCCTGTAATCATGAAGTCGGTAAGCCGGTCATTAGATTTGAAAAAGTCTTCAGAATTAGCAATTATTGGTGATCATCATCAAATACGCGAATTACTGGTACAAATCATATTTGAAATCAAACGAATGATCGTGGGTTGTTCTTCTGCTTTGTTGAAAACCAGTTCTTGAAGTTTGAAATCTTGCATTTGAAAACGGATTCTAAATGTTTATAATTTATATTTTGCTTTTGCTCCGTTGTATTTGTGATGAATTTGATGTTTTCCTGGATTCATGATCTTCATTATTGGTCTTGTATTGCGTTGCTAAAAATTGTTCAAAATTCAAAATCCCACTTTCGTTAATTGGATCATTAGTAATTGCTTTGCTGTATTCGAGGTTGGTGTATATGAGACCGTTAATAGACTCAAAAGGTCTTCACACATAACCAGCATTGATGATCATCGAATACATTTAGTTTTGTCCTATTTAAAATGTTTTCGCTCTTGAAAAATGTGTACATTCAAGCGTACAAATCCAGTTGTACTTTTTTGAAATTTCTTGGTCCTCATTCTTGCTCCGGTCTTCTTATGGAATTCATAAAATTCGTAGGATGGTTTACGAGACTCGCAGAAACGTACGGAAGACCATCAGGACAGAGGATTATCCAGTAGCTTTGCTGGCAGGGTACTTGGTGACTCGAAGGTTTCGGACGTACAGAAGAGACAGGAGGTCACTCTCACGAGAGCCTGGAGAGATCCTAATGTAAATTTGGCTTTGACCGCGCGTCTATGCAAATGACGAACGTCGTTACGTTCTCGTAATGCTTTTGAATGTACGTGACATACGACACGAGCCACAGGCTTGAAGAGATCACCCAACCAATTCTGCAACTTACTCACTCTCTCTCTTCTTCTGTATACGCGATACGAATCTTTCAAGAAGCTTCAAACCCTCTCAATTTACAGAGATAATCTCCAAAATACTGCCCTCGTGATTTTGAATGTGAAATTAGATATCGAGTGCTCTCCTCTCAACTTCGATCACGGAAATCGAATTTTGATGTAAAATAAGCAACATGCGTGTTTATCGTGTGATAAGCATTTTAAAAATCTCTTATAATCGTGTTTACTTACATTCTTTTTTTGAGTCACGAGTTTTTAAGTTTAACCGGGGATCCGGTGACGTCATCACTCGTCAGAAAATCCATTTCAAACGATTCATCCCCCCTGTCTCGGATGTACATCGACACGAGTCCGCTTTTTACATCGTATTCAAGAACACTCTGGTAAATTTATAATTGTTTCGAAAATGGTTTTCTTTCGGTTGAACCAGAGCGAGAGTGCAATGATGTCGTTCACTTGCCTCTCTCCTTCGTTTGTCTAATTGCTCATGCGTATTTGCAAGTGTGAAACGAGGGCGTGAAGCAAAATCCGGGAAAAAGACAGAGGGAGAGAGAAAAACGGGAGGAAGAGAGAATCCAGACGCGTGTTCGCTTTGTGCGATTCGTTATATCTTTCTCTCTTTTTAGCTTCGAGCACAAACCGACTAAAGCCGGCCAAACAAAAATTTCTTTCCCTCGACCAATTTTCATTCTTTTTTATCATTTTTTTACTACCCTTTTTCGTTTCACTGAATCGTAAAACCCCGGGAGACCAGGCTAAAAAAGACCTCTAATCACTCGAATATTTAATCAGCTTCATTATGCGAAAGTCGAACAAAGATACGATGAATAATCAAACTGCGTCCATGCAGCTGCGGTAATTCAATTGGATCCGGATCCAAGTTTTACGATCACGATGCATTTCATTCGATTCTTCTCGATATTTCGAAATATCTTTTTTATATTATTTTACCGGCAAGTTCACGATTCGTTTCTTATTCCGAATGGGAAATTGTCTCAACCTCGATATTTCGAAATTTTTCACATTTTTACTTTTTTCATACAGTAACAAATTCGATTCATCTCGATATTTCGAAATATCTTTTTTTCACATTTTTACTTTTTTTATACATCCGAGCACGTTTCATTTCCGGTTCCAATTCAGACACATTTTGTTTTATTTCGAGCTTAAAAAATAACGCACGGACGGAATGACGATACTTCGCGTTAGTGGTTTTTGGTGAAACGGATTTTTTGATGATCGGAATAGAAGAGTTGATTTCAGCGCGAAGAGACACCGCGCTGTACTGGCCAGTTGCAATAAATTTGACTCGGCCTCACCTCTCTCAGGCTGACTGGCTTCTCGCGACTTTTATTTTTCGCCGCTCCTCTACCGGTACATATTATCACACGTAACGTGAACACACGAGGAGCAGCGCACACAGGACATTCGCGAGATCGAATAATCGGGCTATATACGCGAGTGCGTGCATAGAAAAAGTGAGAACGAAACGGAACGAATTGCTGAACGAATGAACTAAACTGAACGCGGACGCGGGAGCGTCCTTCCGGTAACCGTACCTCCCGTACCGGATATGTACGAACCATAATAATATCCGTGTGTGTTTACACAGCTGATTACTGCGATCCATTGATCCGATTACCTCGGCGAAAAACTCAAGCGAATAAATTGCAGAATTGATTTTCTTTCGAAACGAAGTCCTCATTTTAAATCACGATCACTTTATTTTATTTTTCATCTGCATATTTACGATCACGATACGAAAAAATCATTGATCACAAAAGTTTCGGTATTATTTTAAATTTCTGTTGAATTTCGAGACTCGACGAGGCAATAGTTTTATTATGCCGGAGCTCTCGGTCAAAAATAAATGTCTATAAGAAAATATGTAGCAGTGAAGAATAGAGCGAGCTGCGATATTGGCTCGTATCGAAAATCCTGTGCGATATTTTCGGTTCGGTTTAACCGGGGCATCGAAAAAAACATCTCTTCGTGGGAAGCTTATGAAAGCGGCAGGGACGCGTGTGCACGAAAACTGACGCACGGCTGGATAGTTGGATGCGAGAGGAAGAGGAGGGGAAAATAGAAAGAAGCGAAGCTCCGGTCTCGCGAGGGTGCAGATTAAAACAGGAAGAAGAAAAAGGAGTAGAAGAAGAGGAAGAAGAAGAAGATGACGGTGAGGGAAAACTCGCCGAAGGCGAAAATTTATGGTAAAACGAGAGAGGTGAGAACGCCACACTGGCCCTGCTTCGCAGACGTCGACGACGACGACGTGACACCTCGTCGCATCGCTGCACAACACACCCCGCGGCGTTGCTTCGAAAACTTCAAAACGGGCCATCTCTACTCCTTTCTTTCTCCTTCATCACTTTTCGCCACTATCCCAAAGAGCCTCTATTATTATCGACTTTCCTATTTACGAGCTACCCAGCTACTCGATTATCTTTAAACTGGCAAACTTCCAAATACATTTTTCTCTCCGATGGAAAAATACAGAAAATTTTCTCTGCTTCGGGTTTTTCCAAATTTCATAAAAGCGTTTCATTCGCGATCGAGAAATTGCGGATACTTTTTATTGAAATTCATTATTATATCTAGCGAGAATCGACAATGGTTTTATGAACCATTATACATGAGGAAAATAAGCTACGAGGTATATAAATATGTAAACAACTCTGGTGTACCAATCGCGCTAACAATGCCGACTGATTGTTCTTAATGGCCGAGCGGAAATCCTTCCCATCCGATTTTTGAATGGATATTCGGAGCTCGAATCACACGTGTGTCGGTGGATTTTAAAGTGTGGACAATTCTGCCTAGGGACGGTGCGTAACGAGGCATATCACCTTTATATTTTATTTCGAATGGAAGCTGAAACAATATTCACTTGCTAAGAATTGATTCAAAAATTCAATACGAAAACTAAAATTTTTAATGTACGTGTTCGCTAGTCAGGTGATGATTTGTGTAGAAAATTAAAAAAAAGTTATTTTCATATCTATCGAATAGTTTTCACGTTTTGAAATATTTAGTGGGTATATCCTGAATTGGGATGAGGTTATTTTTATTGTCTATCTAAAAGCTATTTTCGTCCAGTCTCAAGTTCCCTTCGTGTGTAACAAGCATTTCCCGTCTGCTGAAAAAAAAATGTTTTTAAATATTCCAATAAAAATTGCAGTTGAAAAATTATAAGGAGATTAATCTTGAATATAACGTAGAATTAGTCAATTAATTTTTTATCAACTGATTTCATTAATGGCAGCTATGAGAAATTATTGATCGTTAAATAGTTTTTTGTCTAAATATCCACTTTGATCTAAATTAAAACATATTGCCAATCCACATTTTTATCTAAAATCTTTATTGGAGTGACCCCCTTAATGTTTTTATCCTGGATTTCTTCATTTTTTGAATTTTCCCGAATCTCAACTTGGGAATGCGCAGGCATTCAACTTATTCATCCTCGTTCGCTTTCTGTCGTCAGTTTTTTTCCATTTTATGCCGATTCCTTGGACGTAAATCCAATTTCTGCGCGTTTGTTTTGCGCGTGCTTGTCTTTTACGGAGAAACACATACGCGCATGTTTCGATGAATGCGACTCGACTGAACTGTCTCACTTGCCGAGAGCTCATTCCAGCCGCATATTGCGCGGGTATACACGTAAACCAAACTCTATATCCCCCATAGAAACCGCACTCTGTACGTGTGCGTATTATCTGTCCTGTTATACTTGTTTGTAGAGCGAACGATTGTCTGTAGCACCATTCAAGTATCAACTCGACTGTGCGAGAGGCCTCTTCGATCAATAGACCAAAGACAAACGGATCTCCAAGAAAGTTTGTTGAATATATTCGCTGCTTCGAGTATTGTGTCACTTTTCGTGTCCTCTGCGTATACCTACCGCGATGAAAATATACGCTGCAGGAGAACACCGTGTCACGTATTCCGAAGCAACAGGCAATGCTCAAAACTTGAGCTTTTATGCTCCAGGATAATATTTTATAAAATCGAATAGTCGATGAAGAGTGTTTATCCTTTTTTCTAACATTTAGACATGTTTAACGCGAAGCTTTTATATTATTTATGATTTTTAAAAAATATGTGGTGATATTTTTAGATGTTGATTATGAGAGTTGTTCTTGAAGTAGATTTTGGATTCGTTCTCTCGGAAAAGCAGGACGATCAAGGATTTTATTTAAACACGAGAAAATAAGAAACGTCGCGCTTACAATGTCGAGCGAATCGCAGAGGCTGTCAAGTACAGGGATCTGTTGCATCCTCCTGACGTTTCGCTCGATGTCGTTGTCCTCATTTGTGCGGTACTGAAAGATTCATCATGCAATCTGACATTTTTTTCTCACCGGTAAGTTCAGTTCTATTTTCGTTAGATGCGGAATGAACGGTAATAACGATCGTACAAATAATTGCGCAAAAAATAAGAGAAATAAATATCGTCAGAATTATGGATCTTGGGTATTGTCGACGACTCTGAGACTCTGTATCTGATCGCGATCGAGCTCCAACTGCTGCAAATCAGCGATTACGGATTTTCTTGGCACTCGACTCTTTCTGGTTGCCAACATATTTTCCAAGCCTTTTGGACGTTTCACCTGTCAAAAATAATTATTTTTTTTAATACAACAAAGTCCGCCAGTTCAAATTAATAAAAAATTTTTTTTTTACTGACTTCCGGATGTGTTTTTAGCCATTTGATGAAATTCTGGACACTGGCGAGGTGAGTTATTCCCTTCCAAACAGCTTCCATGCTTTCAAGCTCTTTGGGAACACTTTCGCATTGAAGCCATTTTTCGTCAACTCGATTACGAGGCGGTACGAATTTCAAATAGTCAGGCAAACAAGTGCCAAAGCCAACGGTTCTCTTTGAAGTCCTTTCGGCTCGAGCGTCCTTCACCAAGTGTCTACGAGTTAGCGCCAGCTCACCGGCCCCGGGGCAATTTCTCGCCATTGCTATCGCGGTCGGTACCATTGGCATTTCTTTTATCTCTATCTGAAATTGATTTCCAGAGATGCACTCTCAGTTTATCGATACGAGCTTAAAGAGAAAACTTTAGTGAAGAAATGTCGATAAATATTTTATTCGGTTACTGCTCGTTGATATAACATTTCACTAAATCGAAACATTTATCAATTATCTGGAAAATTAGATCTTTATTCAGTATTGAGCTCGATTTTCGAAAAGCAAAATTTAATACTTTGATATTTTTGTCAAATTAAAAATTAGCTGATAAATTTGTTTACTTGCATGGTACTGCAAACTTCTGCAGTGAAATCCGTCTCGAACATGTCCTTCAGAACCTCGACATCGATCCCGCTCGTGTGGTCCGTACCAGCAGCCAAGCTTTCCAACCACTGGCAAAAGTCGACGCAAATCCTGTCGGTAATAATGGCCGCTCGCTTTTTAAGGGTTGCTTCGGGGTCGTAACCTTCGAGATCGCGCTCTGTCAGAGGGCGCCACGTTACGACCTTGAAAGAACCGAATTTATCTGTAATTATATCACCCAAGGAATTCCTATACTAAACAACGTATTTCGATCGCTCCAAGAAGTTTCATTTTCAGTGCGTACTTTTCGTCTCGGCTTATGCAGGAAAAGCGAATACGGACTCAATTTCGGTCGACCGACTTTCCAGCTTTTTTCGAAGGAAACGTTTTGTTCCAATCTTGACGGTGGATGAACCTGAAGCGGAAAAATCGTTATTAAAAGGCGTATAAAATTTTGAAAAAAAAATCACTTACTATCAAATCGAAAGCGCTCTCCGTGGTTTTTTCCTTCTTTTCCATTCGCGTAGCTCGCTTCGCTGCGTCTCGGAGCGTACTTATTTTTTTACTTGGATACCATTTCGCCAATCCCAATATCGGTGCAACAAGGTTATAGGATTTTAAGGGCAGGATGCGCCTTAGCTGACGCGAGTCGCTCAAGCTGGGCTGTTTCGATGAGGATAAAGGGTTATAAGGGTCATAGGATCGTCTTCCACGATTCAAATGACTCTTCGATTCTGCGAGCAGTGTCAGTAGGTTCATCGCGATCTTTTCGTTCTTTTTATTACTCTGAGAATGCGGTGAATGACTTTCGGAACGTCGAAGAGTCATTCGATTGCAGTACTCGTTTGCGAGGATTCGAAAAATCTCAGCATTGGGCAAATTGTTCTCTAGACATTTCTTTGTTATTTCGATTACTTCGTGATCGGACATGATCGGTGCGTCGTCAGATAAATCTATTTTAGGAGCTTCATCTATAGAATTTGGAGACTGCGTATCTGTACGTTCTTTTTCCTCGATCCCTTCCGACTCCCTCGGACTCGATTTTCGAGATTTTTCGACTCTTGGACTGAGTAAATTTTCAAGCTTAGCGATACAAATCTCGGTATCTAATTTTTTCTTCCCCTCGATGGTCAGTCTCTCGGTATTGTCCTCATAATCGCTGTCATTCTCGTCCTCGTTGCCAGAGTCACCCGACTTTTCCGCCGAAGCTACTCGAGACCTGATCGACCGAGATTTTTTGCTCCTCAGAGCTTTCAGGGGCTCGAGACTCGGTTTCAGATTGATCGGCATATGACAAGGTGCGAGAAATTTGGAGGTCGCATTACCTCCTTGACCTCCATCAGTCTCGATCGGCTCGACCGCACCCTGCTCCGAATCGTCCTGGTCCGAAACCGATCGCGATCGTTCCGACACCAAACCGATGATCGACGTCGCCGCTATCAACGTTGTCGTCGGCGATCTCGTCGGTTGCGGCTTGCTCGATTCTTCGACCTGGGACCCGTTTTTCCCAGGGGAAATCGGCGATTCATCTATCAACGACTTCGATTCGACTTCAGCAGTTTCGAGTGGACGATTGTCCCTCGTCGTGTCCTCCTTCGCGAAGTTTACGAGTGTCTTGCTCGACTCGACGTAACGCTCTCTAAAAAATGTATCGCGAGGAGTTAAATCAGAATTAAGAACTTGAGACAGAGTCTCGTTATCGTCTGAATAGTCGTCATTAGCGATCTCGTCAGGGATGAGCGTACCTCGAGTTTTCCGTCGTCGAGATTGATCGATCCTGGGGTTGAGCGATTGGCACATGCAAGCGAGACACTTGTCAGCCTTTGCCCTCGGATATATCCGAGCGAGCCGCGCTATCCCAATGAAATGCGGTTCCGATGTTTTCTTATTTCGATGCTTTCTCACGTCTCCAGCATCGCCGGTGGCCCAGCTGGTATAGAAACTGGAAGGATTCCCTTGTTCGGATGTCGATACGGGGGCGTTATCCGTGTCAATGCATGTACCCGCTGCACGGCGTTGCGAATCTTTCGATAAATGGGCCACGGCGTTTCGCATCAATCTCTGACGAACGCTCGTGTACGAGGACGAGGTCGATCCTCTATCGATCTTCCCCTCCGATTCATTTTCGTCATCGCGCGCTCCCTCGTCCATGATCCCATCGTCATTTTGTTCCAGGATACCCGGGATATTGACGTCACTCGCGTCGATCTGATCATCGCTGGATATCGAAGATCGCAAGCTCGGGGAATACGTCTCCAGGGGAAGGGCGAAGAAACGATTCGTTTCCGATTCAACCTGAGCTTTCGATCTCAATCCCGTGCTCATGGTCTTCACTGCTCGAAATACGTTAATTAGCGAACGTTTGGGCCAGAGAGCTTGCTTTCTTCCCAACGCTTCTGAATCTATCAAGAGCTTGGACTCGTGAGCTTTTTTTGCAAATTGTCTCTCCTTCGTTTCGTCCTGTTTGAGATTTTTGGATTCTTCGTGAATCGGATATGAAGTTATCATTGTTGCTTTCATCTGAGGGACCTTCAAGTAGTCTTGGTGTGGTTTTTCCTCATCGATCCTTTGTTCTTCAGGACTCATTGTCGCGTCGTCCTTTAATGCTAACTGGTTCGTAAATTTGTCTGATACGTCCTCATCGTTCTCCAGAGAGTCAATATCCTCGATGGATATTATGACTTTACCGAAACTGGGCACGGCACTGGCTACGCTCAGACTCGGTGCTCGAGCTCTTCTCGGTCTCGTCACCGAAGCGATTTCATCCTTTTCCTCGACGTTATTCTCAATGACGTCCTTGACGTCCTTTTCAATCGCTTCCTCGACGTTTTCTCGAAAACCCACGGATTTCTTGTTTGGTACAATACCTTCAGTCGTTCCAGCCTCATCCCTCGAACCTTCCGGACTTCTTTCTCCAACAAAGGATTCGCACTCAACCGAATGATTTTTCGGATCACTGTCGAGAGATTTCGCGAACGACGATTTACTATCGACCTCGCTCGATACCTTGGCAAACGGTGAAAACTTTTTGCTCGTAATCGGTCGTCCTCGAATACGAATATTCGAGAGAAAGTTGTTCACGAGTTTCGTCATCATCGATATTTTTGTAAAAGAGCAAGAATTTTTCGACCAGTCCGTCTGATCCACATTTTCGATCTTATCCGGAGATTTTGTCGTGTCATTCAATAATTTTTTTGGTTCTTGGGATTTTATCTTATAGTTCGATGATTTTGTTGGTTCTTCCGAGTGTAATGGAGATGTTTCAGATCGAGATTCAGGAACCGAAATTTTTACTACATCGGTTTCGGAGCACCGATCCGGAAAATCAGTATCGCTTAAATCGCAAGGGCTGACACTGCTCACAATAGAGTCGTGAATCGAGGAAGGGGAGATAATGGGATATGGGAATGACGTTGGGGAAAGCGGAATTCTTACCTTTTTTAATACCTTTGACTCGATATCGCCGCATATTTTATCCCAGTAGGGCTTTGAGTCACCGAGTGGCAATTCCCATCTGTAATTTTGGTTTTTCATGAATAATTATACGTTTACATTCTCAAACTCGTTGAATCCACATCTAAATCCACGAAAAAATGTAAATTTAATTAATAACAAAGTGACTCGGTATAAATCGACTCGTTCTCTCACTTTGTACTCGCCACCAATCGCCTCTTGCTCCGTACACCAAAGTTTCGTTTTAACCTCGTCGATTTCGACATTTCGTTGATGCGAGCTAAAAACTTCACGCACTGTTTGATTTACTGTGTGTGTTTGTTATTACAGTTTTTTTCTAGTATTTGTATTCCAAATGTTTGACCGAAAATGAAGTCGTTGTAAACAAACGTCATTACAGTAGCTACGACAGTGCTCTCAAGCGCGGTTGCCGGAGAAAGTGGGAAGTTAGTTCAGTATCGATCAAACAAAAAGTCGCTTCCCGTTCCTTAGCAAATCTGAAGCCTGTGAGTATTTATCTTAGCGCCAATGAAACTAATTTGACATTTTATGGCAAATATTAACGTAGAATGAATTTTTTTTCGATGTAATGAGGATTTTATTTGTTCGCTTCATGCTGAATCGCTGCGAGCTTATAACGGCCTCTCTTTTGATAAATTCGCGAAAAGTTTATCGATTGAATCCCGCCTTATATTCCGTCTTATTTTCCGGTCTTATTTTGAGCGCAAAGTTTATGAATCATGGATTACGATTTATCATCTCTTTACTCCGTGGCATACATTAACTTATTCCGCTATTGTTGAAGTGATGAAATATTAACGAAGTATTGTATGCGATGTTAAAAGCCGGGGAATAAAATAAAAAAGAAGGGTTGAATAAATGAAACGCGTGTGCCTGGATATGGAAGGGTTAGAGGCGAAACGAGGGAAAAAGGGGAGAGAATCATGAATGAAGCTTGTTGAAAATTCGATGGTTCGGAGGGAAACGGTCGAACCCGGTGGAGTCGCGATCGCGAAAACTTTCCAGCGGCTAACAGCTTTATCTTTCTCTCTTTTTCTCTTTCAGTCGTTGTATCCGCCATCTTGCTTCCGGGACTTCAGCTGCCACCACTTCCGGTCGGCATTGGGCTCGAGCCCTGCCATTTTCACCCTTCATCCACGTCCCGCTTTCTTCTTTCCACACGTACACACTGGCGGAAAGAGGATCCCGCGCAGATGCGCGCCACACCGACTGGATAGTCCGTCTGCTAGACAATAGGAAATCTCGAAGGAAAATAATTATGTGACGGTTAATCTCGGCCAGGGCTCGAATAAAAATTATAAAGCTGCGGTGCCATCAGCATTGAGGCTACATCTATTGTCTCACGGGCTGCCCGGTGGACCTTCTGCATCCGGCTTTTTCAACAATACTATATATCTGGAGTGCATAAAGAATAATCTCTTTTTCTCCACCTCGATATTTTTTCGAAACGTTCTCGCGTTTATTATGCGCGAAGATAATTTTCTCTTCTGATCATATCTCGAAATCAGGACTGTCGGATATCCAAATTTACTTCTAGACCTCAGATAAATAAATTACGAACAAAGTTCCCTTCTGATTCGCAGGTAAACGAAGTTACCTGCGCCGGAGAGATGGAGAAACTGAAAAAAAGTGTCATGGAGTTATCACGAATGCGCCTGAGGACCATCCGGCCTGCGTCAACGAGCAAACACCGTGGTTCCAAATTGTTAAAAGGAATGGTTCAATCCCGCGAATGGTCCCGACACACGTAGACGGCCAGGCGTACAAAGTGTAACGGTTGGTCTTTGCCGGGGCGTACAGGCCAAATGAAAGGTTCGCTTGACGAACTGCACTAGTCAAACGCGATCAAAGATTCGTCAAGGCTGGACGTACGGCCAAGTCAAGTCTCTCTCTGCGATCCTAGAGTTGACTATGAGAGACCGTTCATGTGAGTCCGTTAGAGGGAAAGGGTCCAGAGAGAGAGAGAGACAGAGAATATAGCTGTTGGTCTTGGCCATCCCTAGAGTTTACAAGGTATCGTGCAACTGAACAGAGATGGCAATCTGCTTGTACACTGTAACCAGTCCGATACTCGACTAAACTCTCAACAAAGCGTACACATTAACTGTATATGCGGACGAATAGTATGTACGAGAGAGCAGTAACGGGCATCAGAGAGAGAGGGAAAGAGAAAGAGAGAGTTAGATGTGTTTCACGTACAGCCTGATATGCCTTCAGGATCTCTTCTCCCTTTCGAGTTCGTGGTAATGAATTAACTGTGTCAATCTTCGGATTTACCGTGTACAGATATTCTTCGCATCGAGTCCAAAACTCATGTCGATCCGACTGTCTATAATGTCTGTCTGGTAAAATCTTTTCAGTTCGTTTGATCGACGAGCGCACCGGGTTAAAGTTAGACTGGTCAGATTTATCATCAGTTCGTTACTCGGTCTAATTGAGTTTTTATTTTGCTTAGTGAACTAAATAACAGGTTTGTGGGTTTTGTATCGTTTTTGATAGATCGTCCCGTTTATCGAAATCGTCATTGGTCCCGGTGCTAATTAACAGGATATATACTCGATAAAAGAGGTTTTATGTAAAATAGCGGTACGTATGTAATTTGAGGGATTGTCCTGGGACAAGTTGACGTATGCGCCCGGTCAATGTCCATTTGTCAAACGTATAATATGAGGTTTTTGGTCAACCAAAAACGTCACAGGAAAGCTCTCGTACTGATGTTTATTCGGACGGCCAAGTGGTAACGGATGTGGATTGATCGGAAAGGGCTTTTCGTAACCTGCTCTTGCTCTTGCTCCTGCTCTTCTGTCATCAGCATCCATCAATTTTGATGTTTTTGTCTGTCGCCCAGGGGAAACCGTGAATTTTTTTTTCCTTCATTCGTTTATTCGTGTATATTTGTGTATACTGGACTTTTAAAAATCGCAAAAAAGGTATCAGTTAAAGTTTTATCTATGTTTTTTTGACGTGTGTTAAAAAATACGTTGTCGCATCCCGAATGTAATAATTTTTCGTTCAAGTCAGAGCGTGCATATATGTATTTTTTTATTTTTTTGTATAATGCCATATTGTTAGCAGTTCTCCATATATTTTTTCTATACTTAAGAATTTATAATTTATGGCTCAAGGAATTTCCCGCGATTCCTCACTTTGGTGAATTTCGAATAATTATATTAGGATAAGCTAGTTAGTATTTTTTTAGAGGGACATGACCTGACGAGAAGAATTTCGAAAACTCCTTTTTTTGGCAACAGACCATATGCCTCTTCATTTTCGCTTTTTTTTATTACACCCCAGCTACCGGGGGGCAATTGGCCACGGACAGGCCGAGCGTCGTCTTCCACGGCGCGTCGGGTTTTTCCCTTAGTAATAAGAAAATTTGTATACTTTTTTTTTAATGTGAGAGCTGAGAAAGAGCAATGCATTTTTCTACACATTGATATGATTATATCGTCTCTTTTGTTAAACGTGATTTTGTCCGTATTCGAGAATAGTGCATATACGATGAGTCACTAGGGTACACGAATGGATCGAATTTATTGGGTGATAATTATACTATCCTTTTGAATAATTACGCACAGGACTCTTTGCGGCTCACCTAGTCCGAGGCGTTTCAACCTCTCTTCAGATAAAATTACCTCAACCAGTTTTCGGTCAGTTTTTTTATATTTCTGAATAAAAATAAATGTGTAATAAAAGAAAAAGAAGAGAAAAGCAATAGAATTAAATTCACTATGCCGAGTAGAAACCCTCACCAACGAATTCAGAATAATGCCCTCGCACTCTGGTAAGAAGGAAATTCGTTTTCTAGAACTCTGGCGATTTCCAGGGAGCGTAGACGCCTTTAGTGTCTGGAGAGCTACAGAACAACCTACACACGACTTATTCAGTAACACACATTTCTTACCTCTACTTCTCTATTCAATAAATTCTCATGCTGCACAAAAGACTTCTTTTTATATGAAAATACTTAATAGTCGCTTCCATTGTTTCTAGGATGCATTAAAGTTATTTTTTATCATCAATTTTAATGTATTTTTACTTTAACGAATATTTTAGACAATTTTTTCAAAATTCGTACAGATGTTTTTGAACTTAACTTGAAAGTGTGTGTAAAATTCCAGGAGGTTTTTATCATTTAGAAATCGAGATATTTATTTTTTTAAATTCGCATATCACCATTATTTTATTATGTCAGGTGAACAAGATCTAGCAATTTTTAAAGAATTATTTTTTAAAAATGTAATCTGATAATTTTACCTTTAATTTACGTGTGAAAAATAGTACTCTGTAACTGTGGTTTCCTACAGCGAATTAAAATATGATTTATGAACTGTTCTTGGAATTTACTTTCTTGAAATATGCAACGACTAAATGTAAACACACATTCGTCACGTTTCCTCGTTGATTTTTTCGTAGTCAAACCGACAACACTTTAGTTTAATTATCATTTGAACACAGCAAAGTTTTAAAAGGAGAATAATGGTTATTCGGAGCACATCGGGCAATTACAACTTTTCCACGGCAAAGCTGCTAATGTTAAACTGATTGGGAGACAGGTGGGGTCCCGTTCACGTGAAAAGGGGAAGAAAGAGTGAATACATGCGGGTAGAGCCGTACTTCGCGGTCGTTCGTCGCGTACCGAATTTAGGAACGAGTCGGTAAGATAACAAGATTAGGAAGGGAACTTTGTTCGAAACTCGACAGGCCTAATCAACCAGACGGCTACCCCATCTACTTACTCTTCGTACATTTTACAACGGATTCCGTTGTACTGTGTGCTTCTTACGAAAGCCACGCTTAAAGCCATTCTCCGCTTTGTCCCCTATAACATTTCCCGCATCGCTACTTCTCCGCAATCCCTAAATCCGGGCCATCTCTTTCACTACCTGTACTTTCTTAAAAACCTCCAAACTTTTTCTTTTAATCGATAAAATTTCCATTAAAATCCTTTTATCCGTACCACGGACACGTATATTTTTGCAAAAAAATATCACAAACTTTTGTAGATGACATTCAAGGATTTACAAGTTGCTTATCCATTGTGTTCACACTGTTTGGTACCTGCTAACACATTTAAGTCTACATAATAGATACTGCAAAGTAATTTTGATCATCAAAAACCATTTTGGTTCGTTGGTGTAGGATAAAAATTAATTCTTATTGGTGTGCAACGATGCGACACATAAATACATACACATATATCATACAAAGTAAAAAGAAGATCATTAATGACGTTATCTCTAGTAAATAAGGAAAGAAATAATTTTTGGGGACGAAATCGCGAAATCGAACTTTTCTATTTTCTCTAAAAATAAACAATTTTCGAAGAAAAAAAGAACCACGTTGTTCTCTTTCCAACAAAGAGTAATGTGATTCTCTTCTTTTTTCTAAAATATCAAAAATCTCTGAGAAAATAGCAAATCCGTTTTGCATCTGTCCCTCCCGCACTCGTATTATCTATCACCTTACGAAAATTAATACAATTACTAAATAAATAATATAAATCTAGATTTACTGAATATACTTCTTCATAAAATAAATAGTACAAAGTAGTTTCAATCATCAAACCCATTTTGAAGTCATGATGTCGCATAAAAAATAATCGCCGCTATACAAGCCTCTTATTAGATGTCTAAAGAAAATTCCGAGCTTGCGGACGAGAGAGCCCGGGAACCGGAGGCGTGAGAGAGCCGGACAAAACGAGGGGGAAGAATTGTGTGGCAATGTGTACAGTGCGAAAGAAGTGGACGTTTCACGAACGATGTAGAATCGAGATAGTGACGTGAGAGAGAAGATGGGCGGAGGGGCCGGTAGGATAAGTTCGTCGTAGAGGGGATGGTAAGTGAAAGAGGGTGGAAGGCGAGGGTGGGGCTCTCGAATCGTAGGAGAATGGACCACCCCCCGTTATCAGTCCGGAGCCAGCCGTCTTGCCAAGCCGACAAATTACTGCACCCCCCCACCCGACGGACTTCCCGTACGCGGCCTCGAGAGCGAGACTGTGCAAGTGCCGGTGGGAACGAGAAGAGTAGCCGGAGGGCGGATGAAGGAGACGTTCTCAGGAAATCAAGCGTCTTCGTCGTACAGGCGTCGGAAGCGATTTGGAGAACAGCGGTCTGCGGCCAACCGACCATACAGCGCTCCAACTTATCGCGCCCAATTCGCGGTGGTCCCGCGTGTTTACCGCTGATATCAAATTGACGTGTAAGACAAACAATATATATGTATCTCGGCGCCGCATCTAAATATTGATTCAGCCATTAGCTCTCTGTTATCCGAAGGACAATTAAATTTCAACTTGTCTCATTCCCGTCACAGTTGCGGAGGAGGATTACCAGCGGGATTATATCGTGCTGTGTATTATTGAAGCAAATAAACGATGATTCCCTTTGAAGACCCTCGAGATTCAAGGAGCAGGCGGACGAAAGAATATCCTGCGCGGGTGTTGCTTTATCCATTTTACGAAGTAGACAGAATGAAACGGCGTATGGGCTGGAAGAAAATAAGGCCATGCTACACACACCCTTTTCTATCCTCTCTCTCTCTCTCTCTCTCTCTCTTTCTCTTTACGTTATCTCGAAACGTATGGCTGCTGATTTATAAAGGAAATAATTTCGCCAAGCAATTCCTTACGAGGAGGAGCATGCGAGGTCTCGCCTTAACCTGCTCTTCCTATATCTAGTCCAAACCAGCCTTCCAATCTCCTTGAGCTTCTCACCCTCGAAATTCATTACGTCAGACTAAAAACCCCCTTTAATATCTCTCCTGGGCCTCAGAATTTTTAAGTAAACGACCTTCCCTGCCTTTCAGAATATCCTTATTCCAGTGTACAAGTCGAAAACGCTTCTTCATACAAGCGGTAAACCCTCGACTCTTTTTCTTATAACTATAACCTTTTGTACTTCCTGCTCTTCCGAATCTACATTCGCTAGGATGAAAAAGGAAGCAAAACCGGCGAGGGTATCTCGTTTTCCATGGAAAAGCCGTGTGGGAGAGAGAGAAAGTGGAATGAAGTGCGAGAAAATAATAGCGTGTGTAGAGAGGAGAAATGAAATGTTCGAGAGGGATTGTGCGGTGAGCGGTAGTAAAAAAAATACAGAAAACGACGAGTATGAGAGAAAAAAAAATTGAAAACGATTCTAAAGTGCAAAGATAGGATAAGAAGGACTGTAGACAATGTAATACCTGCTACTTCTGTCTGGAGGAATGAGAGAGAATCGAGAGAAAGAGGCGATTGTATATACGTATATAACCAGAATCCGAAGGAGCACGAGAGAAAGAGGAAAGGAAAAGTGAGAGGGGTAAATATAGAAAGAGTCGTGAAGTGAGTCACAGGGAGGGAAGATCGAGAGGAAAGAAACTGCCACATTGCTCTGCTCTTTTTTGTCCTTTTCGTCGTAGTTGTCGTCGTCGTCGTCGTCGTATAGCCGTTTGGAATCGTCAGAAATTGTTCACGAGGAAAATAGCCGAGAGACAGAATTTCCCTCACGGGTCCGCGGACCTCTTGTGAAATACTCGGACATACTTTGCGCGTCCCCGTTTCCCTGTCGATGGGGGATAGGAGGGAGGGATGAATCCGCGCCGTCTGTGGGAAAAAGACTAACGGAAGGAGAGAGAGCCTCTTGAGCGGGCGTCCCGATCGAGGTATCGGTCTACATATATACATAGTCGGGGGTTTGCTCTCGCCAGAGGGATCCTACTATCACTTTCTCCCTCTCTCTGTCTCTCGAAGCGGTTAGAGGGAGAAGGGCGAGAGATCGGACAACCGAGGAAGGTTCCTTGCCAATGGAGCTTCACGAGGAAAAAGAAGAAAACGAGGATGGGGGCTGAAAGAAAAATGGGCTAACTGAGTGGTATCGCTGGGAGGACAAGCGAAAAGCATTCGCATAGCATGGCGGGAGAAAGGAACGTATTCTGGCTGGTGTAAGAGAAAGGGAGAGAGCCAGAGAGAAACGTGAATGCGACAGGGGGACTCGTGGGGTAAAGGAGAGAATAAGAAAGTTGATGAAATATTGGAGAGCGGCTTAGACGGGACAATATTCCGTTGTAAACTGTTATTTTCCCGTGCCAATAGATACTCTTTTCTCTGTGTGCCTCTGTATAATATACGAGGAAACATTGACTGTGTACACACACCACCAAATCTTTCCTCGCGAGAGTATAGCGTCTTTTTCTCCAACGGAGCTCCAACTTTCTATACTCGTCGAATTTATTCGCGTGACCAGTCACGCACGTGAGTCGATTTCCGAACGTATGACCGTTCGTTTTTTCCACTCCTTCGAATATCGTCTCGTCCATGATTTAATCATTGCTAATTTTCTTGATTTGTTTCTCGTGTTTTTCTCTCTTTTAATCTCTATAACTGATATTCAGCTTTTATTACTTTTTTTGATAAGCCGGTCGGCGCTATCTTTACGATGAGAATAGTCTTCGGATACTCTCTCTCTCTCTCTCTCTCTATCTCTCCTTTTCCACCGGCAAATATCCCGGATGGAACCTCGTGGCAATCCTTTTTCATCATTGGATAATCTGCACACAGAGGAATCCTTCGATTCGATCCTTTATTCCTGGTCCTGCTCTTTGCTTTAATGAGTCCACCGCTCGCGGTTCTCCTGCTCCGCTCAACCCAGCTTTATCATCAGTCTCTTGTCTTTTCGAGTAAAATGAGCTTATATGGCTGTTGCCTGGCTGTTATCGGGACTTGGTTCGTTTACCCACGATATACACCTCGATTCGATGCTTCCTACCTGAATTCCAAGTTTTGTAAAAAAATTGAACAAACACATTTTAGAGCAAATGTACGAAAAGTTCATTGTGAATTTATCAGAGATTTCTCATTCGAGGTCTATGTAATATTCAAATCTCCATACAAGCAAATCCATGAAAATGGCACGAAAATACAATAATAAAAAGAACAAAAAAATATAATAGATAATTTCGAAATAGATAAAATTTGAGGTCTAATTTGTTAATTTTTTAATAAATTTGAATAACAATTATTTTCATCCGTAAAAAAAAATTAAGTAATCAAACGCAATTTCCTACGGGAAGACTTTGAATCTGGGATGAACTCTAATCTGCAGTGTGATGCTCGGATACAGGAGTATTCCGTTAATAATTCACGGATCGTTAATTCAAAAGCGCGTATAAGATTATTTAGGAGCGCCGACGACACGTGGATCTTGAATGGGTATACGCATTTATTGAATAATGTATAAGGATATCCGATATTAGCGCGTATATCTCAGAGAGTGTACTCGGCGATTTTCCTCCGCCTGTGGAGCAACGTAAGAATGTGTAGGATAGTTTTAGCGGAGGCTCTCCGTAGCAGGAGCTATATCGCGGAAGCAGTAACGAGCTGTCTTATATGACGGTATATACACCGGCAAGGTTAAGCGGTACTCGCAGCTCGCTTTACGGTATACCCTCGTTATCTTGAGCGAGTATCGCGCGAGAAACTCACGGGGTGAGTCGACGAGACAGATAGACGTGGCGATGAGGAAGGAAAAAGGAGAACAAGAAGGAGAAAATGTAAGTGAAAGAGAAGGTAATGGCGTTATAGTTGGAACCTCCTCTATGTATATATTTTATCCTTCAGTCCACGAGGAAATGCGTGATGATAAAAAAGTATAATACTCAGCGATTAAAGGTGTGTGTATATACGTATCGTCTTTATAGAACAGCCCGGAGTGTGTCCTACGGTTCGTCGTAGTTGTCCGGATGACGGAGGCCCCACTGGCCGGCGACGTTTATTAGACGTTAAGTAGTAATACCCGCGAATGGGACGGACGCGCGAGAACGCGAGCGAACTCTAACGGACGACTGCCCGAGTAATAAGGCTTCCCCAACTCCCTCCGCGCGCTCTCGACGTTCATCCCTTTCTCATTTTCTTCTGTCTCCTCTTCTTCTTCTTCTTCTTCGTGTCTTCCACTTCTACTTATTCTTCTTCTTCCTCTTCTTATTCTCTCTGCAGCTTTCCTGGCTGGAACATCCAGCGCGAGGCATAGTCGTCATACCAATTTCCGTAATTCCGTTGGACACTTTGGATATTTAATTAAGTTTCGCCTCGACGTACGTTCACTACTTAGGAATTTGCTGCCTTGATGGCTCGCGATAACGAGTACTCATACTTTACATGCAATTCACCGTCATTAGATTCTATACGCCCGGAGCATCACCCACTCTCCGCTCTTCTCGCTTCATCAATCCTAAAACATACCTACGACCCTGCCGGATGCACTTTACCTCTGTTACAGGGACTGCAGGGACCTTGTCTCATTTTCAGAAACACAAATTTGAGCCACGAGGTTTTTTTTCAAGTTACAAGTTAAATGGGACGGCTTTGCATTTATGAGAGTAGTTCCTTGTCTAATTCATTTTTTTCCAATTCTTTCGGGCTTTTTTTCCTGACTTCTCGAAATTACTGCTACTTTTTTTATTTTAATCAAAATATATATTCGGATTTTCTTAATCCACAATGTGTAAAAAAAGCGATTCACAATGTCCTCGAATGAAAATTAGAAATCCCTCTAAAAATCGCACCAAATGAATTTACCAGAATTTCTCAATAAACAATTATCTCATTGCACTTTGTCCTCCTGTCAAATTTTATTTTTTAATTTTTTTTTTAACAGAATCTTCCCATCTTTGTCTTTTTGGCTAATGACCTATATCATATTTAATTTTGAATCTCTTTTTCTCTATTTTCCATCTCCAAAACTTTGTCTTTGGCTCAGTTCAGAAAAAAATATCGAAATGTCAATCTTATTGTCATACGTCCAAGGTAAATATTATAATATAAAATTTATAAATTCTATGAAAATATAATTGAGACTTTTTCATAAATGGATAATACGAAACCGAAATCGACAAATCGAATTCGTGTCAAAAGTCACATACACAAGTATTATACATCTGTTGAGACACTTAATAAATGCGCAAATAAAAAAGACGTAATTTTCGCTCTATCAAATCTTTTCTGCATAGAATTTGTATTACAAATTTATGCGATCCAAAAAACCTGGAAATTGGTGAATTATTCTTCTCTGACGTTAATGTACTTTTTCTTCCGACGTCCCGTTTTATTTCGAAAGAGTAATAGTTCAACTTGAACTTTATCATTAATTACTGCTAGACATTATCTGTGGTACGAAAAAGAAAAATTTCCGCATATTGAACACCGAAAAGAGATAGTGTACACGATATAAGGTTTGAATATGATTCCAGCTAGGATGTACATTTTATACTCGTTCCTTCGCGTCTTCGATTTTTCATGAAGTATGAAGCTATCAGAGCCAATGATCCGAAAACTTACCGTAACAATTACCAATATAACTCTTAGGTATATTCCAACACGGAGCGTTTTTCTGAACTAGTCTCGTCGAGAATCGTGATCGATTTTTTTATCTGCACAGATACAGCGATCAAAACGTTTCACGCAACTATTCTTCTATCCACATATCTGATTTGTAATTTTTTTTTACCTTTTTTTGTCAAAAATATATTTGAGTTACTAACCAAATATTTTCATTCTGATTGATTGACAACGTGTCTGCGAAATACTTGAAAAAATCAACGAGTGTCCAATGTCCAAAAATGGACATGAAATTAACAGACTGGTTAATGAGATAGAAAATAGCACGTACCATCAGGTCATGCATTCTAGTTTTACATCGCGAACCTCATTACGAGAATGCATCAATGGTAATCGAATAAATTTTTAGTGTCTCTGGCCAGACATATCGACTGTTGGATCAATAAAATTAATTAATCACATCAGTTTTAGCAGATGAAATTGTTTATTCAATACGCCACGCGGTCATCTATCCCATTTATTTTTCATTCCTGCATATTTAATAAATAATCATCTGACTGACTCATTATGTTCAAAATATTGTGAAACTGCTTCACGGATATTTGACCAGATGAAAATTATTATCCTCTACCGAGACGCTAATTATGCTCGGCACATCGCAACCTATTCCTCAAACTTATTTCTTAATCCTACTTTTTATATCGGACATAATACGTAAAATCTTTCTCTCTCTCCGCTGTTTCTTAGTCCCTTCTGTCTAGAGATAATGCTCAAGAACAATGAATCTTGGATTCTATCGGCAACGAAAACCGTTTGTCTCCCGTTCTCTCTCATCTCTCCCGGTGAGATTCAACTACGACGAGAATAATCTGCGCAATTGGTATCGAGTTTCAAGGAAAACAGTAGACACTGGATGGTTACTCGAGCAACTAAGACACTCCGCGATAACGTTGAAACTTGTCCACAAGTTTCGTCGCCTTTGAATGTGCCCTGTCGAATCCCGAAATCAGGAAAGAAACGTAAAAAATGAGACGAGGTCGTAGAATTTCCAGCACTTTCCTGTATTCAAATGGCATGGCTCCAATGAAATTTGAGCGAGCAGGAGGAGAAATATTCGACTCTGCTGGCTCCTCGTTGATAGCACGAAGATTGAAGAGCTCGGATATCCACTTGGATATTTTCCGCGTGCTAGTCTCGATTTCACTTGATGTATATGAACATTGAGTATATAAAGCGCGAGTATTGCTCAACCGGGGAAATAGTTTCGAATAAAGGGCTTATGTATATATTCAGTGTATTATCGTAAATTGTGTATCGTATATATAAACTCGGTGGTCCGCGGTCAAGTGGTTAAGAACATCGTCAGGCTGGATAGGTGAGAGCCGATGTAACTCTACTCCCACATGCGCGTCCCCACGTCCATGGGCGATTCCTTTTCGCGACTTCACGTTTTCACATTCCACTTTCATCAGCGAGGAATATTTTTTTTCTCATTCCACATGCAGTTCCGTGGTCAAGGAAAAAATTAAATTTTTTTAGATTAACTTTTGTCTTTGGTAAAAAATAAATCTGCTTAGAGATAACGAGTATGAGGTTCGGGAAAAATGCATGACAAGGTCCGGTTGTTAATCTGCTCATTATTTTTGGTAATTATTTCGTAAACGCATGCCAATATTTTTCACATTATTGGTACAACGATGGAGTCTAATCGAAATTTGAAAAATTTGTAATTAAAATGAAAAATCAAATTATGGTCAAAAGTAAAATCGACACGAATGTTGATAAATCGATGAAACGTTGGTTCAGTCGGTGCGGAATTGTTCACATAAAAACGAAATAATACGCCGGATCAGGATCTTCTTTCCTATAAAGTCGCGTCGTCCTCGACACAGCGTCCACCTATTTCGGCGAGGCAATAAGCTAGGCAAGATATACCCTGGAAAAACTCGATGGATGTGTTATAGCTCGAAAATGGAGAGAATAGAGAAGACGAGCAATTCTGCAAGCATCACAGAATTGTGCACACGTATACATGTGTGACTCGGTACGTTCTTCGTCTCCGCAGCGGAAATTCAAGGTGCGCTCTTCGGATAATAACACGGTGTCAAGTCACTGCCAATAAAACAAGAACGACAAGTTCCTTTTTTTCCTCTTTTTTTTTACTGGCGTAAAGAGAATTCTCCCAAGCCCTTCGTGTCTATATACGTATGTATGTACGTACAGGCCTGCTCTTCCTCCCTCTCGGGATTACCTGCACCGTTACGTCCCTAACGGATAAAATACAAGGTGAATTCTCTATATGGCTTTTCCACGATATAAAAAGTATATAATATACCTATATACATATATTTTTATATGACTACATGCATATGCATGTAACAGTTTCAACTCCGAATTTCCTCGTGATGATAGTCCTCTCGTGAACTCGTTTGCGTTCTCGCGTCACAATTTCTCTCCTCCAGATTCTTAGAGAATATGGCTTACATAATTTATGCAGTTTTTTGTAACCGTTGAATTCTGAGTAAAATTATAACTAGAAAGTTAAAGAAAAGTTTCGTAAACGTTTTAAGTGCGTTGGGTTCTTTCGTCTCGTTAGAAGTGTTTTCTACACCTCGGGAGGCTTGCGAATATTTTTCATATTCCATGAATCCAATTCGTTACATTTGGATGAATTTCTACTTTAATTTTTACGTAATTGCTCGTACGTCGCAGAGTAATCTGTATATCGCGATATTTTTAGTAGTTATTTTTAAAAAACCAATGAAAATAGAACATCAAATCGAAAAATTTGAGTTCCAAAGTAAAAAAATGAACACATTCGACTGAGAGGTGAAACTTTTTGATGAAGAGAATTTCTGACTTGGATTATGACAGAAAGAATCTCTTTGTTTGAATACGTATGAGTCCTTATCACTGTTCGGTTGAATCCTCGATTTCACGTTTAATTATAGAATCTCCCACACGGACATTGTGTTTCACTTTTCCTCTTGCAGTGATGCCAAATATCCGAGAATACACGAGGCAAGAAGTGACGGCATTGGGCTTCCCTTTCTCAACAACGGGAGCGTATGAATAATTAATCAGTCAGTTTCACAGCATACGGCGCTTGGGATTCTAGATCTCTGCGTGGCGGATATTCCCGAGTTAGCTCCGGATATCCGTCAGTTTTATTCCGCAATTCTCCTGCTTCTTGTAACAATACTAATTGTAAGTTCAAAAAGAAAAGGATGAGACGATTTTTGGACGTGAAAAGCGATTGAAATTTAATAAATTAATTTTCATCCCTCTTTCTCTCTCTAGCATTTACTATCTTATTATCTTGAAAAGGTCACTGGAAGCCTTTAAATCCGGATTTTTGATTGATTGCTAATTCTGTTTGTTTCGTGAACAGTTCTATGTGAAGTATGCGCGAATCAATAAATGTTTGGAGTTAACCTGAAACGTAAAACAGTAGCATTACTGAAAAATTAAATATTTTTAAAATACTTTCATGAAGACGTGAATTAAAGAAAACGAAAATCAAACCTCAAGAGCCTGCGCTCTCGCCAAAATAGAAAAGTATCAATTGTAAATGGGTGCGTCAAGATTAACAAACATGATGACCAATTTGCCTTGGATAAATTCCATCTCATGGAATTTACAACAAATGTATAAAATCTCAATAAACCTCAGCAGAATTTTCATGATCGGTCCAATTTTCCGCTCTTGATATTGGCTTAATTATTACTTGAATTTACATATTCATACAGGACGAATACGTCAACCGTGTAGTGTAATGATTCTGGAGCCAAGGGTATCGGAAATCGACAGGCACGGGGTGTTCTCTTTCGAAAAATTGAAATTAAATTCATCGATTAACCTCACCGCACCAAACAAATGCTGGAAATGATATACTGCAGTACGTATGTGATGAACAATTTTTAATCTACGTTACTGGCTGACATCGAAAAAAGTAGATAAATGCTAGAACAGAATTCCATCAGAATGCAGTGCATCCGATAGATCGAATATGTTGGATGTCCGCCTAATACAATCTCTTCCCTTGTCGTCCCCGCTCCTCCTTCGATTACCTGGTAGGTAATTATAGTATCATGCTTCGCCGGATGTGAATCAGAATCTCTGATTACGTCCTATCGACATTGAGTACCAAATTTCTCAAACAATTTCATCAATAATAATTGATATGGTTCATACGTTACTCTGATGATTCTTGTCCTGCAATTCCTGTTGCCATACGTCATTCCAATAACGGAACGTTTATCGTGAAATTGACTATCAAATTGAAAAATATTGAATGACCTTTTATTCGTATTTCTGTAGTTTAAATGATTTTTGTACGATAGAAAGTGCATCAAAGATTTTAATTTCAATCCCAAGAGAATTTCGTTTGCCTTGAATTCCGGCATTATCCGGACTCTTTCGCCTCGTACCGTCTTTTGTTCTCTTTCTCTCTCTCTCGTCGTCCCATCCCCCTGCCTGGTTCAACATCTTTCAACGAGCTTCTTCGTCGAGTCTCCTACACCTTCTCCGTTCCCCTTTTCATTTCCCGTATCGTCTTCCCACACCCACGATGCTCTCGCATTGCCCTTATATTCATCCTACCGCCTCTTGAGCGTTAAGTACCTTGGGAGAGATAGCAGACGGAAGAGACTAAACACGCCGGATTACGGATTAGGATCAATTTCGAGTAGTTCATGGATATGCAATGTCTTACCATAGAAGCGCGCGAAGCTCGAGCGTGAGCGCGGAGAAACCGTTCCCGGTATAATACATTCACACTGCACACCTACTCGGTCGCACACAATTTTACTACAGTTTTACCACACACCTACTTAGACGGATACAATTTCTCGTATCCATCCATATGTATAAAACTCTGCAAATGGTGTACATAAATATATGCGGAGGGCATCGATGAACCTAATATACCAAACAGGATCGATTTTTCTCTTTTAGCCAGGCTCAACTTCATTTCAATAAAAATACAAAAACTATGTACATTGAATTTTGAACATCACCATCATCATATTTCCTTCTCAGTGGTCCCAACGGAGTTCTGGAGTTTTCGTGCAAGGTTGTTATTCCGAGACGAAGCGAGGACCTGACCTAAACTCAAAATATCTGCCATGTGAATTTAAATTGGTCGAGTCGTGACCAATAAATTTTCAAATCAGTGGAGCTTGTTATTGCACCAGTCACGTTATGTTTTCACTATGTTTCTGGCCAACCTATCCTAGTCATCGAAGTATTTCGTGAAATTAATCATAACAGCTGCTTTTGAATAATATTTTGATTTATCATGTCATATATGGAAAACAGTCGAATTAACGTGATTTCCAGTTTGTGATGTGGGGAATGAATCAAATGTTTCTATAATGCGAAGTTGGTGAAAAAGTGAAATCTTGTTTAGTTCATGGTTTGATGGTGATGCATTAGGTCTGTCTAATCGAGACCTCTATAGAGATCAGATATTCATTAGGGATGTTTGTAAATGTACAAAGGTTTTGCTTACATTTCATCAGATAAGTATAATCAGAAATAAATCCATTAATGACCGAAAACACACCAAAATGGAGAAAGTTTAAAAATAAAGAGAAAGGAATTCTGAACATCGTTGGATAGACTTCCTTTTGGTCTGGTTGAAGTGAACGATCTAGTTATGAAGGTGAGTACCGTAATCTAGGTAGTGAGACCTTAAGCTCAAGACGAGTCTATAAAAGAGATAAGTAAAAACAACCGGGCTAATTGGTACTTAGTGAACCGTCGCGAAGAGTTACGAAAGCTGAGGTGTTGGATGCCTCATAACATGAAAGTTCGATCTCGCACGGGGTGCGGGCGAGGGTCCGCCGAGCTTAAACGTTAACTAAATTGGAAGTGATTTCGCGCAGAGGTTGTTCGAATACGACGGCATTGTTGGGTCGGATGGAAGGAGGGAAGTTCATCGGTCCAGACGAATAAACTATTGGAATATCGAAATATCGGTGAAGCAACGTGTACGAATGCACGGATTTGTCAGTGTTGGGTAATCGCTGCCAGAGGTCGTTCTCTCATTTTTCCTCTCTTTCGCGCGGATCCTCGTTCTCGCTCCACCCCCGTGTACACAACGAGAATCCCAAGAGCGAGGACACGTGCTGCATTGATGTTGTCTGTGGCCGCGAAAGGGCGACGGGTACAGTTGCTATAAGCGACCGCGTCGCTTTTCTCTTTTTACCCTCTCTCTCTCTCTGTCACCCTCTCTCATACTCGGTGTATATGCACCACGCGTGTAATCCCGGATGCGAGTATACAAGGCCGAGAGTATGAGTGAAATTCGCGACGAGCTGTGTGAGAGAGCACAACCACGCGGAAAGCAATCATCTCGACCGGACGCAATCAACCCTTCGAACACGCGTACGCGGCTTCGTCGCGCGCCAACTCGTCCGCGTACTTTCCATCGCGCTGCACCAACACGCGGATGAGTCCACGAGGTTCACCATTTGTAAGCCGGATAATATTTTCACATACAGGGCAACCTTGGGCATATAACGAGACTGCCAAATCAAAAGGGACACAGTCCAAATTCAAATGAGAATTTGGCGCTCTTGCGACGTGTGGCCTCGATATGTAACGAGAACGGGGACACGTTTTGTGTCGAGCTACGGACGACTTCGTACTCCGTGCCCTGTCTAACGTCAAACAACATCAGTTGCGACCTTTTGCATTTAACACCCTGAAATCCGCAAGATGAATCCCGAAGAGCGGCGTGAAGGGGGAAAAAGGGAAGGGACGGAGATTACGAAGCAAGTACATGAGAGCGTGTGCGCACACCGTTAACGTCGGGGTTGTACCGTGCGACAAACCACTAAACGCTTGTACGAAAACACCGCTCCGAATATCCCTCCATGCCCTCTTCTCGCGCCCGATAAACCTCAAGCCCGTATATATGGACTGTTGCTAAGCAAAATGGCGCTATTTGAATCCTTTCGCGCTCTTCGGCTCAACCTGTTGTGACCTTCTGCGTGTCAGGAGCTTTTATATGTGTACCACCGCGAACATGGACATTCGCAAGCTTTATCCGTTCGCTCCGACATACCGTGACAAGTCCGATTCCCGATCGCTCGGTCGTTATTCTTGTACACAAGAAAACATTAGCCCACAAAAAAATTTACTTCCCAAAGTTTTTTTTCCGTACCAATAAGAGGAACAAAATTTCACAGTCAAATTTATCTCTCGAAAAAGCTCGAAGAATCGCAGACTCGAAGTCCTCTGTTTTTTTAACGTTTTTTTTTTGGAAGTGAGAGATTTGTGCTTTTATGTCAAACGCAAACAATTAGAAATATTTTCTTTATCGTCGCTGCTTATAATCCTCGTGTGAACATGTAGGGTCGTCTCTTTGATTTTCGCGTTGCGTATAGTTTTTCCAATCGGTTTGTCGAGAGGGATGTAGGATAAATTGGAGAAACTGAGGCTTCGATGTCGATGGAGGTTTATATCGTCCTCGATGTGTGGTAGCTTCGATGGCAATCTCTCTCTTTATCTTCCTCTCTCCATTTGCTCGTATATATATACCTACTATATCTGCGCGTCTATACATAGTCCGGAATCCAGAGGGTTTCGGGGCCACGCACGCCTGTAAACTTCATACGACGTCAGTTGAACGAAATCACGTGAAATCGATTATAACGGGTGGATCGTTACTTGCCGGTAACGAGAAATGGCGTGGATTTCATGGTGAATTCGTACGAGAGCTTCGATACGCTTAAATACTCGTTCATATACACACGCGCGCGCGATGCATATACGCGAGCGAAGTAAACTTATTGCCAAGTGCGTGCTGCGCTTTGTTTCGCGGCTGGTACATAGACTGCCACATATTAGGTTTCAATCGTGACACACTTTTGTATTTGCTCGCGGTCAAATTTTCTTTTGTATTATTCCAGGATCCAGTCGCTCCTCGTTTGCTCACTTTCTATCATTTCCAGAATTCAATTTTGTTCATTCGCCGTATAAAGCTATTTGAATAGGTCTAAATTCATAATGGCAATATCACATCGCTGGGTACTTTTTTCTCCGTTTACCGTCGAGAATATTGAGTCAGACTGTTCGGGTCGATATAAGAATATCATAATAAGAATTCGATGGTTTTTCGCTTGTCATAAAAAAACATTTTCTCTTCAATGTCAAAGTTCGTTTCTTAAACCTAGCGAAACGTCTTTCTCTCTCTCTCTCCTCATTCATCGATTTCGACAATTAATTTCCTTACGGAGATACGAGAAAAAATATCGAGACGGCAACTTTTTGTAATTGAGATAATAAGTAATATGAAATGGAGTGGTATGACTCGGCGAGTGCGTCCCAATCGAAAATTGATGGCGCTTGTTTGTTACATAACTCCGAAGACGAGGAGGAAAAAATCGTGCCGGTCCGAGAGGGGAAGTCACGTAGCAGACTTTCAATTTCCGGTAGATCGGGAGGAATACCTCGGGCGATGTCTATACGTATTTACGCGCACACATTTATTTGCCTATATAGCGCACTCGTGGATTTGTATGTACCTAGTGCCATGGGCATTTTACTATAAATAGTTTCGCTCTACGTACATACATAGTCAGTGCGTGCAGTAAGTGATGTGAATTAATCTGCGTTTTGGGTGGCCACAAAATATTATCTATGCATCGTTGCTGTGGCATCGGCAACGTTAATAGATTGGTATAAAATGAGGTTGGAACCGTGCGAACGTGCCTGACCCAGATGTACAAGAACTTCCGTGTAAAGTTACACGCTGGAGATTTTGTCATTATTTCCAAACAACGAATCATCATTTACGGTATAATAATAACTGGCTGGGGAAATATTTTTAATTGTGAAATAACAAATAATATTCTTGTTTGGAATTAGATCTTGGATGGAGATTGTGTCGAATGTTGCGCAGAAAAACGAAATAGATGCAGAGAACAGGACCTCTCCATCCTGCCATCTTTCCCAATTAGTATTCCTCCGGAAATAACACTTCTGGCTTTATCCCTCCCATCGATATCCTGCGGAAAGAGGCAATCTCACGATGCAGATTACAAATAAATATCGAGGAGAATTTTCGAGTTGTGCGCGTATATCAGTTATTAGTGAAATTGGCCAATTCGTAATTGTCTCGTTTCTCTTACTTCAAACTTTCGGTCATCGACGACATAGCTGTCGGTGTTTGTTCAGTGAAGGAATCCATTCACTTCTCACGTACGATATTTTTTCGTACGCATCTGCACGAGAAAAAAGCTTCAAATATATTCGTGATTTTTAAAAACATTGTTTATGTAATAAATTTTTTAATATATCTGTTGGTACAACCATGTTGAACAATAACATACGAATTCATTAACCAAATAACATAATGCAGATGTTGAGAGAAGAAATGTTTGCAAGTAGAAAAATAATAAGAAAAATTGTACCGATCCAATAACCGTGATGTCAAGTCGTCCACTTTACTGCCTAGGTGCGTAATAACTATCTTGAACGAGCGCGTATACATATCCGTGTATTCATTGATTGAAAAAACTATGACGAACAATGAACAATCTATCTGAGCAAAAGCTTGTCTATCTACAAATATCCAACAAGAAGGATTATATACCATAAGGTACTATCTTAAATTGAATTCAGACAGGAATCCAAAGTCCTCCGACTCCCCCAAGAGCTTTTATCCAAACGAGAGCTATATAGAAGACGCGGATCGAGCATCGCGGTGGCTCGCTCTGGGCTTCGAGATGAGAGAAGATAGAGAGGGAGGATGAGAAGGCGAATGCGATAGCGGAGGGAGGGGGGGGGGAAAGGGAAGAAAGCTAGTGGTGAAAGCTCGCCGATATTGCGATCGAGAAATTCCCTCATTGTCCTCTCGATCGTTTCTCAGTGCTGGATTCGATATAGAAATTTTCTCGTGGATAATACGCCGTTCCTTCGTCTTAGACTGCAAGCTCCTTACGAGAAATGATGCCAGGCCCCTTCCATTTCTTCAGACTCTGTGTCCCTTACCTGCTAGCGAACCTCCACCGCATTTTACGTATACATATAGATCCAATCCTCTGTTATATCGATCTCTCTTGCAAAAGCGTACACAATCGCGATTTCTATCGCGATTATCTTCCCTATTTTTATCTCATCGAATGAAATATGCGAGTGTAATTATTTTCCCGAGCCGCGCAATCTTTCTTACCCCCTTCGCAAAATTGATTGTGTCGAGTCATTCTGCCCGCCAAGTTGTAAATTACACCACCAGTCTATTCAGAGCTCCGACTGTGGATGAATTACTTATTAGACGTTATTCTGATACTACCGGGTTAAAAAAAGCGCAGATGCAATGAAAAATACGGATCAAGGCGATGTGGATTTGCGTAAGACGAGAGAGCTCTCTCTCTCTCTTATAATTCTTCCGGAAATGGAAAGATGCAGTTCAATTGGCGATTTACCGCTCAACAACTTCGTTTACAATTTAATTTCTCGCTTTTACGGGCTAGTTGCTTGCCTACCCGCGTTATATTGTTTCTCCTCGTTTTAATAGGCACTTCCGATACGAAGGTGGTAAGCGCATTGAGCCTGACGCGAGAATGGTCTTTCCACGCGTATATATACATTTCACTGTATATACAGGTATTGCCTATACGGATATCAGCGAAATGGAGTGTCCGAGCTGGAAGCCCAGGCGCGCGGGTGTCGAGTGTGCCGAGCAGATATCGTGTAAGTTGGACTTAAACTCGGGATGTTTCCGCGCTTTTCTCGCACTGGTGGTGGTAGTACTCGTCTCGTAGCGGCAAGTGTACATCGTCGTTTCTCTCACGCTCGCACACTATGACGATTCGCTGGCACAGAGTCAGGCTCTCGGGCGAGAGAGTACAGTACGTGTTCGTAAAAGGGTTCACGTGTGTTAGGTATATTTGCTCGAATTGATGCAGACTCGGGGCGAGCTTCCTTCTTTCGTTGGCACTTACACTTTTGAGATTTTAAGAGAATTTTCTCGCGGCGACGAAGTGCGCCAGGCTTCCCTTCTGAGATCTCTTTTACGACGGATATATCGTTAGACCCTCGCCGTTCCAGCGCCGTGGAAATAGTAAGAGTCCAGGATACATACATGTACACCAAGGTAAATAGGGCCTGCGAGTAGAGACAGAAAAAGCGAGGGAATGGCGACTGACCGAGAGCGCGATTCGATACGGCGATGAGATTTTTGTGGCAACCGTGTGCAACCAACTAAATTTGCAAGCGAATCCTCGTCCTCGTTTAACCTCCCTTCTCGATTTTGCCATTCCTCTTCCGGTTATTTTATGGTTTTTTGTATTTTGATTTCATCATTATTATTATTGTCTTGTACACTTATGGTAGATGCTTTTACGTCTTGCAAGTTATTTTCATAGATTTATGTATAAATAAGACTATTCGACTTCGAAGGCGCAAAAAAATTTAATGTAGGTATTGAGAGCTGAAAAAAGTCAATAACATCTGGTAACAAAAAATCCAACTCGTGTAAGAGGCAGAGTCAATGTAAAATCACAATTATTATAATCATTATTTGTCCCGATATAGTCGCCATTAGGCTAAACTCCGCCCCCATGTCAGATCCCAATTGTCTTTTCAACACGCATTTTATTTTTAGTGATGAGTGATTATAGAAAAAAATTTGAACTGGAATCGCGAAATTGAACGTGCTAAATCAAGAGACTTTCGAACGGTTAGCCGGTTCGGGATGAATACAAATTTATTTGAAAAAAATGTTCCTATTTTTATAAGAATGTGTCTTCGAAATTTGGAGTTGATCTAGTTTCATTCGGTGCTATTCTTGGAATATGATTACACAAAGGCAAAAATATTTAATCTGACTGTTAAAGGACACGGTACCGTCGTGAAATTGCATATTCGGTTTTTTTTCACAACTCGATTCGGCGGGGTCTTCAAGTATCATCAAAAATGCCATCATTGATGTAGAGAAGACGAAAATTTTTTTGGCCATAACTTTTTTTCTCCGAAAATTGACATAAATATAATATATTTTCCATAGAATCATTTTTAGAACGTTTCTAACTTTTTGTATGCTCCTGATTTATTTGTAAACTAACAACGATAGCATAAAATATTCGCTTATAATTCTAAGATTGCATCAAGAGACAGCGTGACGCTCGATAATTGTCCATTAAAGTCAAAATTGCTATTAAACTTAATTATGAGAATCTCCGTAACATTCATTTTACTTGTAACCTACAGCACACTAGCAGGCCCTGCAAAAGGTCATTTCCAAACTCTTTTCATAAACACAAGCAACAAAAAACGAAAACCTACAAAAATTACTTTGCTCCGAATATGATTCATCGGGGTTTTAGTTTCGATCGCTATACAGTGAGCCATCTAGTGTACAAGAGCGTGGCTCGTGTCGATGAACGGAGTTGACATTATCGTACATGCGTTTCATGAGGAGAGGAAAGGGTGAAAAGCGAGACAGAGGAAAGAGAAAGGAAGAGATACGGGGCGGGCCGGAGGGATACTATCGATACGAATCAATTTAATAGACAGTAGATAATCGTGGTCCGATCATCATTCAGGACGTTCATTAGGTTATCGTGTTCGTAGCGCGGCACGATTCAATCATGCGGTATCTCATGCGCCATCTACATACGGATGGAGAGAGCGGTATAATAAAGGGTTCAGGGGATGGTGAAAAGGAGAGAGAGAATTCAAGAGAGCGAGACGGCGACTCGCCGGATACGAAGCTTGCGATCGTCGAAGCTAGTTATGCCAAACGTTATATTGTTAAATCGGTACATATCAATGTAATTATTATACACGTATACCCCATGTACGTGATTCATCGTTCGCGGTTGTGGTTTGTTCTCTTCACAGATACAAGACACTCTACATATTGTTCGGCATAACAATTGGGTTGTTTCTCATTAAGTTGTTCGTCTCCAGCAGCTTGCATCGCCGTAATTGATCGTACGACCCATCTCCACTTTTTGGAAACATTGTGTCGCATGAATCTATTGAAATGCTATTTGGAATGAGAAAACATAAAATCATTGAGCTTTATAGGAAAAAGTCTTTTTTCTCTGAAAAAGTAGGTTCATTATCCTCCATTCTATCATTACTTTTGAAGTAATCATCTTCGTGTGTACAAATACAAATACACTTTGTATTTGCACATACCCGCAAGCTTGCAGGGATTCTTAGTTTCGCACAATGAATGAAAAATACCAGTAGTTGGTTTTCTTGAATTTTTTTTTCGAGACTGTCTTCATCTACTGAGAAATAGATATATGAATGTATGCAGGTACAATACAGAAAGGCAAAAAAAATGTGTATCAGTTCTTCTGTTCTTGCGTAGAGCAAAGAGACAGTGAGAGTCCAAGGACGTTCTTCAGTGTGCTCGTTCTCTGTTGTGGCTGGTAAACCCTTTTTCAGCTCCATACTTTCCTCTTGCCAGAGAGCTTTAATCACGATACCACAAAGTACAGCATTGTCCTCTCGACTATCGGTCGGAGCAACTATCCGAACGAATACGTGCTGAAATAGTCCCTTGCTTTTTCTCTCTCGCCATTCTCTCAAAATTTTTTCCTCGTTCCTGCCACATAAGGCTCTCGCCGAATGACTGCAACTACGCGAGGGAAAGGCTCATCTTTGATTTCCTTTTTTCTCCTCGACCTGACCGTGTATTTGCTTTAGATCCATGCGCTACAATGGTCTGCGTATCCCGAGCTCTTTTCATACTTACCATATGATGTTCTACATTTCGGTTCACCTTCACAGACCATTGACTTCTGGTCTCCTCACGTTCACATATGAATTTATTCCGTACAAATTTGTGAAATCGCCACTCGGGGATTAAGTATGTAAACGAGAGGAAATCCTGACATAGAGAATAATGGGCGAGAGAACGGGTACACGCGTTCATAATCCAAGTCAAACCAAAATCTACCAATCGTATTGCTTTTGTAATCCTATTTCATGACCGCAGAGTGCGGTTAGGCTGCATCTTGACCAATGTCGAAACTCCGATAACAATTGATTTGAATATACCGCTTAATCGAATACACCCGAGAACGTAACGGAGGTGCATCCTTGACTCCGGAGCGTTCCCATCTCCTTCTCCTTCTATGATGATATACACGCGGGCGCAAATACGATAACCCGTGTTACACTGGTCGAACTGCGCGACATCCCGCCAGAATTGTGCTTATAGATAGATTTCGAGAGATCCAAAAGGCCTCTCGGGGATTTCGACCTTTATCGGCTGGGTCAATGCTGCATTTCTCTATCATGAACAAAGTCCAACCTGGCATCATCGCTCTATTAAAATCCTATTCGGCATTCTGAACCCTCGACCCGCTCATTTCGTGTGTTACCTCTGTTTTCGTCTGTCTCTTGAATTACTACCAAAATACTGACCCAATGTTGGATCTCGAAATAGTCATCTGACCGTTTACACACATACACGTGTATCTATACGTTGCAGACATAAAAGTTGTAGTACTATGGAAAGAGAGAGAAGGGATGAGTCTGTTTATACATGTATGTACATCGACGATACACATCCGGCAGATACACCGGATCGTGTCATGTATGTACAGTTGCCACACCACGTGTCCCAATTTCTCCCTTCCCATTTCTTTCGCTATTCCCTTTTTACTTCCATTCTCCACCACTTTTGTACTAAAACCATCTCTACAGTTGCATCAATCGATACCATCGGGATCCCTTGATGTGTTTTCGATCTACATACATACATTTCTTACGGGTCCAACACACGGTGAGGCTAGAATATATTTTTTATTCTTTTCATCTTTTAGCCTGAGGTAGGCATTTTTTTCTTTCTCTCCTGTACCATCATCTTTTCTCTTCCGTCAGTGTGACATTAACGAAACGATGATAAAAATTTTCCTTGCTGCGCGTCGCATTCTAAACCGAAGGTATTCCATGTTTAAATGAAAAATATTCGATCTAGCATGGATTTTGAGACATTTCATTTATTGAAAGGTGATGACGACAATCAGTATGCATACAGGGTGTTTATTGAAAGTTACAATATTGAATGAAAAAAAATCATAATTAAATTTTCAAATGTAAATGGAAAATGAAACGTCATCAATAAGAAAAATAACAAAAATTAGACACGAAACAAATCCATCGTTTTGAATAAGCAATAAAAAATTATATGAAAAAATTAAAATAGATCCGATATTAAAAATAATAGTTAAACTTGGAAAATCCTTCTTCGAAAAACAAAGTTTTTATCTAGAAAAATGTATATTTTAAAAAAATGAAAGAAAAACCCTATTAGAAAAAATATCTCTAATTAAGAAATATATTGTAAATTAAAAAGTATATTGTAACCAGATCTGAAGGACCACGGTCGATGGCTCGTTGGAAGCACAATCGCAAATATCTCAACATTCACGTGTACAAAGCAAGCGAGAAATGGAAAAAAATGTATACAGATGTACTGCGCTACCAATAAACATTATTATCATTATTATTATATGGAAAATGATTATTCCTGAGGGTGCAATCTTAGATAGAGCAGTGACGTGCACTCAAACTCGAGGTTGCAAAAGAACGTGTGGCACGAATACCGTCGAAGAAATAAGAGAAAGCGCCAACAGCGTGTAAGAATACGACAAACGGGAAGAGCAAAAACCATCGTGCGGGTGTTTTCTGTTGGTGTACGTGTGATAGCTGAAAAAGCTTGAAAAAATGCATCAAGAACCAAACGGCGAAGAGAGAAAAAGCATCTCTTGACTTCTTACACAGACCTTTCCAGTTTTCGTACACGCGTGGATATTAGTGTGTACTTTTCACGCCCCGGTCATATATATACGTACATTTATATATGTACATTACGCGGTGCCCTGCCGGAGAGTGAGGAAGAGCGAAATGAGGGTGGGGGTTTGATTCTGGGAGGCTTTTGGAGAAATGGTGAGAAGAGAGGACAAGTAATTTCCTCGGTAGAAGCGTGAGAAGCGTACGGAAGTGAAGAACGAGAAGAGAGAACCGGGCAGGGCGCGATACGACGAAGGAAGAAGCGCAAAGTGAAGAGAAAGAGAGAGGAGATCGCGTCGCGAGGGTTGACGGGGTGAGGGCGTGTAAAAGCGGAAGTGCGCGTCGAGGTCTCGGATTGCGAAGCGTTATAGTATGGGTTGCGAAGAAGGGGTACGAAAGATCTCTACGGTCGTATGCTCGTACATTCACCGCAAGCCGAAGAAGAACATACGGCTAGTGGAAACTCGGATGCTGCTTCTGCCAAACTAAACTAAATAATATTGATGGCTAACGGAAATTGAAAGCCGTTAAGGTGTTCAGGAGATGCTGTACGAAACTGTGTCCTCTCACTGCGTGCTGCATAAATAAGACGGAGAAGATTCTCCCGCTCTGGTTCTACTTTAGGATTAGGACAGTATCTCAAAGTCTCTCCCTCTCTCTCGTTCTGTTCGTTGGGATTATATACTTCATTCCAATCATACAACTGTTCATTTTCATATGCTGAGTTCAAATAGCCCCGATTTCCTTCTCTTGCGCGGTCAGCAGCTCGTATAAGTTTTCAAACTTATATCTTCAGTGTTCTCTTCCCTAGTTGAATGCATATTGAAAAATTGTATAAAATGGGTATTATGCATTATATTTATGTACGTACGATTATTTATTATATTTGATACACTTTTTTACTATTAAAATAATATTCACCAAGAGTACGTAAATATATCATTACTTTAATAGAAATTTAAGTATGGATTTGTTATTGCGTCATAATGGATGGAGTTTCTGGGCGTATTAGTACATGATAAAAATACTTTCGTAGGCATATATATTCGAAGCGTGGGAGAATGACGGAGGGAGGTTGTGCAGGGGTGGAGATACCTTAACAGTAGAACAAGGCCTCGAATCGTTTGGCTCATGCAAATTTTGGCCGTCGCACGACGTGAACGTATAGGACGAGCAAATGCTGAAAAATGGTCGGCTTAAAATATGCGAGTGTACCGGCTGCGATAGGTGAGTACGGAGCTTCCACAAACGGGACGAATAGTTGAAAGAGGTGACTTCCATAAGCCTTTCCGATGTTTTAACTTTCTCTCATTCAAGAGATATGCGCGAGATTTTCACCATTCGTTTTTCCTCTTTTCTCTCCCTACTCGTGTCCCTTTATAACCAACACTATCGTTACTACGTTCTTTTGTTTTTCTCTCATTATTTATGTATCTCTTTTACGCTTATCTGGCATAGACATTCGCTTATTGGCGGTACTATAGAATTTAGTGGGCGGTCTTGATTTCCCAATTTTCAAAGCTTCGTAGCTTGCAACTGTCGAAAATTCTGCATGTAACGAAACATAAGTATTATAAATTTTTGGAGTTATTTTCGTATTCGTTGTGAAAAGCAGTCGATGGAAATTTAGATGAATTGATGATTACGATGGATGACGTCAATTTTTTTTATCTGGTTGTGAAAATTGACTGTGGAAAGGTGTTGGTGAATAGACAGGTTATATATAATACCTTTTGAAAACCTATAATTTCAACCATGGAAATTTCATAGTAGAGAGTCTTTTCTTGAAGTTTTTTGTCAACGGATGCACGCCTGCGCGCGCTTATGCGTGCCTCGATGCTCATAATATTCGCCGCGTCCTTTATATTCTTTTCTGCTTTTATTAATAGAGGTAGAGCCAGAAATATAAAGGACACGGCGACGTTATATATCATGAGGTTCCGTGTCTCAATCGGGCCACAAGAGAAGGCGAAGAAAGCTTTTTGATTTGCTTTTTCTTGGTAGAAAAAGCAAATCAAAATGAGAATACGAGCTCTGATGAAACGGTGGCGTTAGCGCGGGGGTGTGAGGTAAGCTGAGCACGGGGTCGCGAGCCACGAGCGTAACGGCGTAGGCTCGTGGTACTCTTGCCATCGCTGGTTTTTTTCAGATTGAGATAGAAATGAGAGGAAGAAGCGGTGAAGGTGAAAAAAGTGAGAATGAAAGAGGGTAAGAGAAAAAAAGCAAAGAATTTGAAATTAATAAAAACAAACGTTACGAGGGTTCAAAAACAAACTGGAGATGAGAAAAAGTATATACATGTGCACGCAGTAATGAGAAAGTTGTTGATATCCCAACAAAACTTGAAACTTGGAATTCGCGAGTCGATGCTTTCTCCTTCATTTTAAGCACGCTGCATAGTTCTTTACACATTTAATATCTGTAGTTCTGTTTTTGTCGTTGCAATGTAATACTTTTTTGGTCTCCTGCTGGGAAAAAAATTAACACGGGAGTGCGCAATTTCGTTGTTTATTATTATTTCATGGAAGCTTAAAAGTAATTTGACAAAATTAATCTAAGCTGCGATGGTATGATTTTTGTGTCGTGTCGCTAAAAGTAAATGTCCTATGTCGGTGATGGAGGGAGATATAGAGCGAAGAACAGCCAAAAGCTATAACAAACCGGTGTATACCTGTACAAATACGGTGGACGTACGTATAGTACGATATGAGGTAGACAGAAGGCAGGTAGCCTGAAAATTACCGGTGTGAAAATTGCAGAACATTCGTCAAGCGGTACGACAAGCGCAGCCCGTTCCGCAATAGCAGCCGCGTTAAATCCCCTGCGCTCTGCCATGGGCAATATCGATTTCTCCAAGGTAACCCATTTTCACCGAACGAAATCCTTCCTGGCATGGCCAGTTATCGGAGATGCATCAATTTATAACGTTGATATATCTACATGTTGTAATTAGATTTGAATAGTAAATTGGAAGATACATATAAATAAATTTGGGATTCGAGCGTCAAACGTTTCCTATCATTTAGGCCGGACAAAAATCGGAATAAAATAGTTCTGGCGAAATAGGCATCCTTCTGTGTGCATATGAGTCATTAAAAAAACATGCATATGCAGAAAACGCATAATCCGTTCTTGGTACGAGCGCTTACAATATTTCCACTCTGACCTGATTGGTGGAGATGTGACTCTCCTCAATTAAGTAGAGTAGATGTACCGTTTGTGGCGACTGTTCCGTTTGTGGCCATTTTGACATTTATGACTAAATATCAAATATTTAGTTAGTAAATATCAAATATTTAGTTGTTTTTATTATTAATTGAGTAAATATTAATAATATTCCATCCACCAAAACTGTTATTTATTATGACCACAAATGGTGCAACCGATGACAAAAAGTAGTACTTTTGTGGTCACTACTGGTGAAACACTAGATATGATTAATATTTCTTATTTTTTTAAACTGAAGTAATTTTATTAAGTATTAGCTTTTGATTATTCGATAACTAAAGTATTAAAGATGTCATTAATTCATATTCCGTTATCATATACTTTAATTGAGTTAACTAAATTCTAAATGAAAGATACAAAATCGCTTAAAGTGGCCACAAATAGTACATCTACCCTATATCGTTTTAAAGAAAAAGTCTCAGAACTGTGAAGATAGTTGATTGATGGTAGGTGCAGTTTAATTCGACTCGGCTAATTGTGAGTAGGCGATAAAGACATTAAAAAAATAATCGGCAAGTATAAAAGTACAAATGAAGCCACAAGTTCGTATATCAGTCGGTACTGATAAAGAGTTGGCTTAGAGTATATTTGAGATATGGCAAACAGAGAGGAGATTGCTCATTGTACGTCGCCACTAGATATTCAAGGGAGAATCCTGCCGAGTAGGTGAAACGGTCGATGCTCTACCCACAGCATTTCGAAATTCCAATCCGCCGATGTCTGGCAGAGAGGCCCATTGTTTTCTTCCTTCTCTTCTGGACAACCAGCTTCTCGCAAGCACGAAAAGGCTAGCAGTAGTAATGTTCAATGTTTCTCGTTTGTTTTCTCTGTCTTTCTTCTTCGAGACTCATCGTTTCTGCTCTCGGACTGTCTCGACCGATACTACACAAAGCTTTCTTTTTGCTTTTCAATTTTTCTCCACGATTGTTGTGAGACCAAACACCAATCAAACTACGTGCGTATCCTCATTTTTGTATTCATATATTGATCGAACGTCGTCTTTGGTAAACTCCACAAACTCAGTCCTGAAGGATAACAAAGGACTTACATTTTTAATGCTTGGCATTATTTTGAAAATTTCGTTTCCCAAAAATTTGTAAATTTTGAAGAGACGTCCTTAATTGACCAAGATAAAAATTGATGTTGAAAAACACAGCATTTCATTGTTCTGATTTGGTGGCCAAGTTCCAAATGAGATTTTAGGTGTCGCAGACAATAAAGACTTTTAAAACATGCATGACGAAAAAGATTCGTAAAAAAGAGTGAAAATTTGAGGCTACAAAGCCCGCAAAATTTGGAAAAAGTTTCCAGAGCCGATAAACCGAAGATAGAAAAAGAGTGCAGAAGGAGAAAGTATATTTATCAGTAAGGATAGTTTAAAAATAGAAGGAAGGAAAAATAAGAGTGCTATGAAGAAGGGGAATAAGGGAAACTAGAGAGGCAACGGGAAAAAAGAAACGCAGACCGGGATTTCTCATACTTGGTTCGGTTAGACTGCAGTTGTGTGAGAGATTGAGTGAGGTGAGTTGCAGATGGCGATCAAGGAATAAGGGGGAAAACAGGGACGGAGGAGCGGGACTCAGATACCGGAGATGGGAGATGAAAATTGCGGAGGGGAGGAAGTCACGAAACAGAGAGGAGGCGGAGAAGGAAGAGAGAGGGCAAAGCGACGAGGTGAAACCTAGCGTAGTAGAATCGTCGCATGCGCGAGGATTTACCACGTGAGCCCGCGAATCCGCGAGCTCTCGGGTACGACTAATACGAGACTTCCCGGTGTTCAGTGTCGTGCGCGTCTTCGTACGCGACGCAAGTATCTAATCTTTCGTTACGAATTTGTCCGTTTCCCGACAAGGCCACGTTTCCCACGCACTTTTGCGTCAGCACTTTTATGATTAACGATCATTATTCACAACATTTCGGTTTTAATTGAAAATAGAAATCTAACTGACAATTTTCACAAATGATTTGTATAAAATTCGGAAAAAAATACCCAGCAAATTACAATCATGCATTCGACATCAATTAAAAGATCTTCAAAATATAAACATCGCGTTCTTCGCGAGAGTCTGCAGGAAATACTAAGAGAACATTGAATTCGCGAAAAACAACAAAGCTAGTACGTCTTTCATTCAGTTCGGTATGACGCAGCTCAGTTTACGCGCTGAATCATTGAAGGCAATTTTGATACGTTGTTTATGGGTATCAAATGAAAAGCTCATTTCGATGTAAGGGTGATTACCAAAATGTGTGAAGAAAGATGAGTAGGGGTCAGAAGAATTGTGCGTGTGATAAGTTATCGATGCTTGACAAGAAAAGAATCGAAAAAGCAACTCCATTGTTTATTTCTGTACTATTCCGTTTTTCTCAATATTCGTAGGAAATTAAATGATAAAGCGATGGAGACTGCTGTTTCTTAATGTAAAAAAAATTGTGTTTTCAGTTAATGTAGTAAATGATACTAAAGAGATGTCGAAAGAAATGTATTTTTTCTGTCGTTAATATCATAAAATGTTCGCTGAGTTTCTCTCTCGTTTATAAAATTGTGCTTGCATGTGAAAATAATTTCTTTTTTAAAAACCGAAAGGGTTAACGGAATAAGTTGTGATGGCAGTGAAACTGTGTAAAGCTTATCTTTATGTATAGATATCGTGTTACTAAAGAAAAAAGTGGGGCTGATCATGGAATTGTGACACTCACGGTATTTAAAAAATCACAACAGATTGATTGATCGGTATGGACGGGTCCTGAAAAGACGAAAAATCATAGCGATGAATTTAAAGTGCTTAGAATGTAATGTAATAACGTTATGCAGTGTAATAGTTGAATGGGAAACTTCTATAATCTCAAGCTTCGAGAAATCAGAATTCAGCGCACGGATGAATACAGTGTTGTTCGCGTAAATTAAGGAGGGACAAAGACATTAGGTATTTTCCGATCGATATTGGTCATTTAAATATAAAATAAATTCAACGCTACTAATCGTGGAAAAAGCTAATATTTGAAAAAATAAAAGGAGAGAAATTTAGAATGACAAAGAAGTAGCAAAATCCCCCGCAAAGAAACAGAAACAAAATGTATGGACATTATGATAAGACAGAAGGGAATTTGAATTGACGATCGACGTAGATGTTACTTCAGCTGAGTACCGATTTGTAAGGATTTAATTAACAGGCGAGTATTCTCTTAATGAATAATATAATTAATACACTTGGTGTTTTATTTCGCAATTAACCATATGCACGAATATTTCTGCCACCAATGAGCTAGTTTATATAAGAATTATCGTTTATGATCGATTTTTTAAACTATTGACTTTTTAGTCGTTATTTCATTGTCCTATATTTATGCAATTGTTAAAAGTATATTTTCCATGTTACAATGTCAATGAATTTTCTACAAATTGTATTCACCATGAATATCATTACATTTCAATTGCTTAGACAAGAAAATGGATACTTCACCAACTCTCAGCATTGGTGGATCAAGAGCAAGAGCCGCCTTACTAGCGACTACCGGTACAGGAACCGGAAATACTGACAGGCGTGTTGTCTTTCTCGCAAGTCAGCCGAGCATAGCGGGTAGTCATGAAGCAAGAACATGGCCACATCATTGGTCACCTCAATCGGTAAGTTGTGGATCTTATTACAGAATATCCAATATCATCTAAACCGAAAGATATACACGATAATGAAATTATCCTAAAATAAGTAATATTGGGTGCGGCCAATTCTAGAATGATGAATTGCTGAGCTTGGTATAACTAACGGATCATGTATGAGCGGGTCGTTGTTTTTCTAGGTTTTTCAACATTTATGAATCATAAATAGCAAAATAAAAAATTACTTTTGCTAATGTAATAAAACAAGGCTAGCTAGGTGGGTTAGGTAAGGGAACACGAAATTTCTAAAATCAAAATTAAGTGATATTAAGATATCATATAAACAGTTCTGTAACCAACTATGAAAAGTTCAATTATTACAGGTGTGCGTCTGTAATTTCGTAGATTTATGCCCACAGAAAAGTTAATAATAAAAGAGGTGTTCAGCGATTACTCTAGACCGTATGTGTGCACTGTCGGCTGTAGTGGATGTATGAATGATGAAGATGGAAGCACGTTGGTGAGAGATGAAAGCTTTCAAATGGATTCCAATGCGTTTAGTACATTGGCTGCTATCAGTGACGTCGACAGCTTGACGGTGATAGGGGTGCGAACTGGCATTGTGCTCCCGGTGCAGTCCTATCTTCAGCTCTGAAATCTATCTCCCTTCGTTTTCTCCATCCTTTGCTCTTTCTCCCTTTCTTGTTCTATACGCATACATATCTTTGTCTTTTACTGCTGCACGCTTCTCTCTTACATATTTGCCCTTTATATCTATCTACCTAAGCGTGTTCAATTCAAGTGGTTTCTCATGGCATGCGGGACATTTGTGGTATGAGCGGGTGCGTGTAGGTTCATCGTCTATCCCAAGCACAGCAAGTTTAGCGTACGTCCGAATGCTTGCTGTCATACCGACGCTATTTTGGCAATCATGTTGAATTTTTAAACTTTAATGCACTAAGTTTGAAACTTCAAAAGTGGTCTTCATATTTTTACTGAGCTTGATTTCAATTTTTCTTAAATTTGGAAGAAAAATTTTACTGACCATTAAATTTTAATAAGTATAGTTTTCATTTGTTAGTTTATGGATTTTTATGTGAGATGTATAGATATGATTTTGGTGAGTTTAAATCATAAAACGTGCAGTTGCACCTTGAAGCATCGTACAAGTACAAAATGTGCGAACGTGTATGTACCAACTCGTTCCCTGGAGCCTCGTTGTCTTAGCGAAAGTGCACCCTCGTACTTACCAAACACTCCAAATTTACACCCTAGGCTTTTACAGGATCTACCGGGAATACGCCATAAAATACGTCTACAACCATACATCTGTACTAGCGTGACCATGCAAAAGTTTCAAAAATATAATGATGATGGAAAAGAAATTCCGATGACTACTCTTATTGTTTGTTTTGAACACTGTGATGAACAATTACTTACCATATTATCAATTAATGTAATCTATCATAGAAAATGAAACATAGATAATGTATATGAACTAATTCGTTTCGTTATCCACAAAATAGTTTCATATCTTAACAAATCATGAAAAATTTTCAAGCAGTATGAGTTCGTAACGAGTTATTGCAACACGCAGTAAACAATAAAGTTCTGATGATTAACGATAAATTAAAAGCTTATCATTCACATGATCAGCAGTGAAAGGTTTTTGGTAAGTTGCATGGCTGAGTGGATTTAAAAGATGAATGTTTTGAAACAACTTTGGTCATATTCGAAAACACGTAGTCTATGTGTTGTATACACTCGCTGGGGCTCGCTTCTGGTGGGTTCGTAGGTTGGCTTCGTTGGTGAGCTGATAGAAGCCCAGCTATTTGCCTGACAGTGCAAACATCATAAAAGGTAATCAAAGCCAAATATTGTTTTGGGGAGTACGATAGTCGCTTCGGAGTTGAAATACGAGCTTGCTTTTCCTAATTAGTAATTAACTACACCACCTGTCCAGATCTCTTGCCCGGTTAGTATGTAAGTGCTTTCCCCTCGATTCGTATTGCATCGTTTAAGTACTCGAATTGTCAGTTGAAGATAATTCTGTTTTGTAAGTGATGTAAAATTCGGAGAACTAAATAAGTAAAAATTTAAGAATGAAAGAAAAAATTTCTGAGATTTACTGCTGTTTTCGGCCAGTGTCAGGAATTGACTGAGGTTGATGTACACACGAGTTAATATTTATGGAGGTTGGAGGTCAACACTTCTATTGGTTCTGGTATAAATCGGGATAGAAAATGCTTGTACGCTTGTATGGTCTACATGGATGAAGACTGTGAAACGTTGAAGAACAAGGGTGGCGAATTAACGCCACTCGAAACAAGAGGTCAAGATTGATGTTGGCCAAGGGAGTGAGTGTTATGTACCACTGGGCTAGATGCGTTAAGCAGTGCTTGTTGTCGCCACGTCACTGCCATGCTTGGACCCTTCTCTTTGTCAATCTCTTCACATCCTGTCAATAGCACTCCGCCTTGTCCTCACGACCATGTTTCCTACCCCGCATTTTATTTATCGCAGCCTATCTTCCACGTGTTTTCTTTATTGTCGAGCATTGACGCGTACAATTGTAAAGTACGATAGTAGGGACTTTTGAAGCACATCTAACATTTTTTCCTCTTAGGTTGCACTTCGTGGCTAATTTTTCTATTTAAGATTTTTCAAACCTTCATCTGACTACCAAATGTCCTTGGAAGGCAAACTGTATTTTTTTGAAGTAACTTTCATTTCATGGCCGTGGCTTGTTAAGCACATTACACTTTTCATCAACTATTGCTAGAGGTCTATTGATCCATCAGAGATTCACGAATTCGCATACTCTGAAGGTCATATGAAAAATATTTCCGTTTTCATTGAGAGAAAGGAATTGGCGAATATTTTATCAAAAGTGATTATGTAAGACGCTTGCATGTCGTGTGCAGTCGCAAATATATCCATTTGCGCAAAGTTCAGATGGTTTTTAAAAGAAAGTAAAGTGTATAATACAACGGACGAGAAAGTCATGCAGCGTAATAGTATAAAAGGGAAACTATATTTATTCTATATGCTTACTAGACACGAAACCACAAAATCTTCAGTCACAACTAAGTATATGTATGGTTTGGCAAAATGAAAAAACAAGAAGGAATAGAGTATATTAATGCGTTACGTTGTTGTGTGTGGATGTACGAGCCCATATATTTTTAGGGTATAAGCACAGAGAGGAGGCGGAAGATAAGTTGTGTGTGTGTGAGTTTTCTCTTTCTCTTGTTCGCTTACGGGAGGTTTTGACCCGAGCAAGGAACAAATTGAAAACGGGAATTGGTGCCTTTGAAGTTTCCGAAACGTCCCGTCCATAATCTCCCTAATAACTCTTCTCTACGTTCTGTGCCATAACGGAGCCGTGTACCTGCTATGTATTGGAAATGTCTTCATAATCTTTTATCACTTAACTCTTTCGCATATCTATTCCCAAACAATATTTCAAATGAACATTCTGAAAGAGTAAGATAATTGATAATTTGAATAAATAAAGAAAACATATTCTTGAATACGTAAACCATTAAATCTTTGTAGACGTAAAACCATTTGAGAAACCTGTAATCTCTTACGAAATTTGTTATCGTCTAATTCAGGGATCAGTTTTCCGAAATTTTAGGCTGTCGAAATTTTAATGAATTGCGCTCATTGCTTGATTTTGGTATGACTTGTTATTACAAATAGAAAAACATTTGTAATACCAAACTCGTATCAATTTCAAACGAGAAGCTACCTGCGCACCAGCGCGAATGACATCGCCAATAAATGTCCGCATATTCGGTTTTATAATCGTTGTCCAGAAATGACGAGGGGAGTTTTTGAAAAGAGCTTTTCCCTTCCTTCATAGGTATATGAAGAAAAAAGAAAAAAAGGGCCAGTCCCGAGGTGGGTTCTCGTATGGTCTCCACAGAGGAGAATAATGGTAGAAGGGTGGTTGGTTTGATTTATTAAGGTCGTAATGGTGTACCAGCAGAGTCTCTGTTGTTCGGCTCAAGCATAGGCAACGAGGACGACCAAGTAGGATGGGAGATGTTGGGTGCTAGAAATAGACACGTGTGAGTGTATATAGTAACTGGTATACTGCAGATGGTGATGCGAGGAAGAGGGTTGCTCTGATGCTCATGTCGTCCTAACACTCTCCCTACAAGTCTGCTTTTGCTGTGCGCTCGATAGCCAATGTCTCATATATGGGTTGAACTGGATCTGCGAGAAGGGAAAGACGTGATTACCTGGAACGGGCGTATGTGCATTTACCTTGGTTGTACAAGTAAGACTGAGAATGTCCTATGCCTTTGCACATATTCGGATCTATACCTGTATTTACCTTGTCGTTATTAAAGGAGTCGACACTATCAAATTACCTACATGTACGCATAAAGGTGTTTCTATATACACGGGGGCAGGAGACAGAGGAGTGAGATGAAGAATGAAAGAGATGGAGTTAGGCAGTGATACAAGTGTCTGTGTCTGGTGATGTACCCGGTTTCGAGCAAGTAGCCACAGTTCCGATAATAAAGTAGCTGGCCGCCCATTTCGCTTACTCTGCAAAATAGGTGTCGTAAACTCTATTCATCGTTTCCTGCGTGTCGTTACACGAGCAAGCATATTACGAGTCTGCCCTCGGACGTGGCTGCACTTTTTTTTCTTTGTCACGAGTTTCACCCTTTGTGTGTGTGTATGTGTGTAGGCCGATGACCTACACACTGGTTTTTTCCTTCCAATCCTTTACATCATTTTCATGACCTACGAATACCTTATTTCTTTCAGTTATTTTTCATTAGAAATATGTGAACATCTTTTACATTTTTTATGAAGACTCCAGACACACACGATATCTAATTTTCATGCTGCAACATCTTTTACCGTACCATACTTATGTTAGATAATGTGTGACAAGCGAAGTCTGATTCGCTGTTTACTAGATTGTTCGGAGAATAAACCTCTATAAAGATACGGAAGTGTTGTGAATGTTCTATTACTATTTTCTCTTGTTTCTCTCTTGTTATCCGTCTCCAAGAATCTCATTCGTGTACCCCGCAGCGAATCGTTAATTTGATTTGGAACATTTCCTTGGCCGATTTCTACGAATTCAATTAGTGTTGCGAAGATGTACATCCTAATAATTGTCGACTAGGATAGAGTCGTCATTGACGTTCGTTTATCTCCTTTGGTTCAATCCATGGCTAAAAATTATAAATTTTTATTACAAAACTAGGATCTCGGGCAGTCTGTCGCGGTACCTTTAGTAAATATTTCGGTAAAGAAGTTGTAGAAGTTCCTATCAGAAAGTTTAAAGATCATAGAATGAATCCTGGAAATTTATGAAAAGATCGTTCCAGAAACACTCGTATTTAGAAACATATGATACTTTTTGAATGTCAAGAAGAGATATGAAAGTCTCTTATTTTCAACATTCAGTGGACCAACGTATGATTTCTTTTTGTAGAAAATTATGATTAATTAATAAATATGAAAGTAGAAGAAAAAATGTAACCCTTGAAAAAATACTCTTGCCGAACTGCGTATATACTTTGAGGTATGCTCAAATTATTTACGTTCATAACTGGTAGCTAGTACTTTTAATTTTACCCTCAGCGAAATTTGTCCCACTTTTACAGAAAAAAACACATAGCACAGTTTCATTTCTCCCAAATATGTTCCTTTCCTCTCTGTACTACATTTAAAAGCTTAGTATGTTTTTGAAGCCGGATAGTTTTTGATCCGTATGAAAAGACAGCACTTACAGATATTGCGAAACACCGTGATCAACGTGGTATACATGTGGCTGATCAGATACACACCTTCCTTCGTTTTGTTATCCTAATGTGTATGTAAATTCTATCCGCTAATTTACGAGTAGAATGTTTTTTTCGATTTGAAACAGAATTCATGGACTGTTCAAACAAAATTTTAGGTTTAAAAATAAAAAGCTAATTTAATTCGAATTCGAACAAATGTCACAAATTAGGAAGCATGAAGAAAACTCTGCAAAGTATCTATAGCTCTGAAACGTCGTAAAACTTTGATAAATTAATGATTCAGGCTGACAACTTGGTAAGGCTGTGCACTGATAAACTTTTATCAAGTAGATGAAATACCTTTTGATTTCCAAAAGCCATCTCTAGACTATCTTCTTTATCTTTTCACTTTCCTTCGCACTCTTCTATGTGATACAATTTGCTTCAAGCAGGCAGTGTTTTAATGGGCGCTCGCTTCTTTCTGCATCCAACTTGTACCGGCTGTTGGTGAAGCCAAACTTTTGCTGGGTCGAAATTTAGAGGAGCACGTTTGCTCTCGTCGTTAAACTCTGTTTCCTTTCGCACCCCAGTAGTGGTTAAGATGAAAAGATTCCCAAATGGCAAAAGCTAGAAACCTTTACTTACAACAATCGTGCCCATATCTTGCATTCTTCGGTATTTGTACTATAAATCACCCATTGCACATTAAAACCGCCTCATTAGCTTGAATTTTTCATTTCTATTGATGATTACGTATCTTTAGGAAAACAAATACACATAATGGAAATTATATTAATGTCCAAGACGTTTCCGCTTTTTCAGTCGATTTATCGAACATGCCTTTCATCAAAGTCTGAATGTTATGTCCTCGGTATATATCCGACCAGCGAACCCGTTGTACCGTACAAACATGAGTTATGTCGCGCTGCCACGAACCTCTCGCGTTAACCTTGTCTCGGATAGCCAAAGTCCAGCTTTTTCACGTGTTGCGTAGCTTAAGACGGAGAAATGTCAAATTTGTTTCGGCCAGAACGATAACATATGGCGGTCACTTCTACCACTAACGAGTTCTTGAGGCGAATTTTACCTTTTTGCTTGTTTACAATCTTGCTCTAGAGAGGAAGTGCGGAGTTGATCAAAATTTAGAAAACATTTTTACCATTAAAAAGTTCCATTTACGAATTATATCCAAAATTTATCTTGAAGATATTGATACTGTTACAGATATTTCATATGGCTCGGGGCTTGAATTTTTCGTTCTAGTTTATTCACCGAGAGAATTCAGATTGATTTCGCGCATTCTAAAGTTTCGTTTAGTTAGATCAGAGTATATATTATACGCATGTAGGCCGGTGTAATGTATCGGATCATTGGGGGGTCGACAGCTGATAAGCTTTGACAGAGGCCCAAAAGAGAATAGCGTCAACCGATGCGTGTTCGCTCTAGGGTTGAACAAGAGATTCGTATGAGGATAAAAATTTGTGATTCAGATGAGACAAATGGCACTTGGGGCTGGGGATGAAGGGACGGGGTAAGAGATGGTTATCACAAAGCGTCCCAAGTGCTATTAGCAACCGCCACGAAAACCTGCAATCTGTGAGGGAAGTCGGTAGAAGAAGGAGGTGGGGGAGCATGAAGCGGAGAGAAATCAGCGTTGGCTCTAGCGAATACGAAACGTTGCGCGTCCATTAGGAGTGGGCCTGCCGCCGCTGCTTTACCCTCTTCGCCTCATCTCTCCTGAGTCAACGGCCACTATTTGTTCGCTGGTCTCGCTCTGGTACGGACGTGTTGAGAACGGCTTGAGATACCCTGAGGAAATCCTTAACCCTTCTCGAAGTACCTCCTTCTACCAGAATGTTTGACACTCTTCAGCCGCAGCAAACTTAACCACACTGTATCTAATATCCTCCCTATTTTGTTAACTTATATCTACTCAGATACGTACTCCAATTTATCCCTTGTAAGATATCGTATTTGCTTGATTTGAGAGACTCCAAATCTGACATTTAGCGAGAAAACCCTAAAAAGAATTGATCAAAACGAAGTTATTCATTTTTAATGAAAATATCTAGTTTCTTTTTCTCATAAAAATTTGAAATTTTTATTAGCCACGGTATAGACAGTTACACTACTGTGACCATTATGGAATCATTGAAAAAAAACCTCTATACGTTGAAGGCGCAATACAGATGAGAAATTCGAAAATTCAGGATATATCAGAAATATATGGATATGGGTGAAATAATAATGGTGAGAAAGTTTTCGCGCCGAGTTCCATTTCGCATTTTTTCCATTCTCTTTTCTCACGAATGCGCGTTTCTCATCCACTCGGAATATTTGTGGATCGTAAATAATTCGTAGGTGACTGCGAATATGTCCGTAGGGGAGGTTGCACTCGTTCGCACTTTCTACCGGCTTTACACTGACCCCCTAGGATGTTCCACAAATACGATACGTCAAAATTTTGGTGCTTTGGGATTTGAATATATGGTGAAATCATCGCGTCGTCCATCGAGCACGTACACTCATCGTTTCCCAAACAACATCTACGAAAGATATACCCGACCCAATGGAATACCGCTGATTTCGAAAACATCAGACGTAGTATTTTTCGTCGATCATATGCATTTTTTATAATAAAAATTCCCACGTATTATATCGCTTTTGTCGATAATGTCTTCACGTTATTGTGTGAAAGTCACTTTCCACAGACTTTCTGGAAACTTAGATCGAATATTTTTAGGCACTACGAAAATGTTTATACAATTCAAAAAAGTTTGATTTTTTAGAAATTAAAACGTTTGTTGAAGATTACAAAGTTTATAACCTTTGGTAATACAATAAATCGACTTCGAATCCATGAAGTTTTTATAAACTTTGCATAGATTCTTAAGAACATTTACTTAAGACTTTCAGATAAATTCAGTATATAAATAAGTACATGTAGTAACTTTTTTATCGATTTGTCTTTAGCTTTGACGTACAAAAACTTTTGAACCTGACTTTTGGCTTAGAATTCGCTTTGACTGCCGGAAGGGTTGAGTGAAGTGTTCTTGAACCCCACAGAATTTAAATTGTCGTTTTACGAATAAAGTTCGTCTTTGGTTTATTTTTTAAAATCATTTCTGAAAGTTGTCTTTTAGTTTTGTTTCATTTTATTAAAAATAATTTGAGAACATTAAATAATTAATATCAGAATCTAAACAACGAAATATTATTCTCATATTTTTATTTAACTTTTTCATCAATTTTCTGACGGGCCTTTGCATACTTTGCTTCATATAAGGTCATGACAACTTTTATCAAAAATCATATACAGGTGTTATGCTTCAAACATTATTTTGCGTTAAGTATTACCCCATATTGCGTCCTCAAATAGGACTATTTTCATCCTATGGAATAAATTACTCTAAGGCCACATACGTTGTATATGGTAGACCAACGAAGGCCGATAGTTCCCAGCACATCTCTGTCTACGCTACGCGGTCTAGCAGTGTTTCAAATTTGTCCATCGGTCGAAGGTAGTTCGGTCAATTTAAACTGAAATACAAAAAGTAAATTAGCCGGACAAAACGAGCGTTTGGTGGTTTGTCTCGCCACACTGAACCGAGTTGCATCACGTACATTGGATCGCGTACGGTGTCTGCGGTTCGCGGATTTTACAAATACACCTTGACTTCTACATGTATTATCATACACCCTCCTCTGCCTCCCTCAATTTATATTTCCCCTTTTTTTGTAATTACTGAGTAAAATTCCTGCGATTTTAACAATGTAGGTCGTATGTGCACAAGCTAAACTCTTTTTTTAATCTTTCACTCAGATTTGGCGAATTTTCTCTACCTGCGTACCTATTGGTCCATTAAAATAGCGCTGAATGCCCAGGACATGGTCAGCGAACCGATCTTCCGACCATCTCTCATGAATCCTCCGTGCTATTTTTCTATTTTTAATTCACTGCTATATCCGCGCTTGGTTGCTTTTCCTGTTCCATTCGTCTCTCGATCTTCGTTCGAGTATTCCTGGCCACTATATAACTTCGATCGAAACCATATGCCATTCGAGGTTGAAATCGAACTTGCACTAACCACCCTCTGTTCTCCACGAAACGTCCTCTTTTGTTATATATACCGTACGCTCTGTATCAGAAGAGCCACCACCAACCCCACCCTTACCATTTTGTACTACCAAGCCCATTTTCAGCCCGCATCCAACACAACAACGATCGTAAACCACGTCGGACGTTGTCGATGCCACACTAGCTAGAAATAAACGTTTATACATTTGAACCACCATTCAAAATTTCCCACCACTACACTGATTGTCCTCTCTTCTGCTTTGGTGCTACTATATACCTCCTCAAGCTGTGTAATTTCACAATTTTTTCATGTTTTGATCAAGGATAAAAAAGAAGTAAACAGTCGATGTATTTTTTTATTTTGTGCAATTCGAGGATAACCTGTTGCAATCGTCATACGCGCGATATTATTTTTATCTTCTACCAAGTATGATACCAATTTGAATAATACAACATATACTTGCTTAATAAAGATAATACATTTTTTGAAATAAAACATTCAGTAGATTACGTCATTTTTACGGATCCATCCGACTAGATACACTTTGGAGTACGTGTACTGAAATAGAGACCAATCAGAATTGTTCTTTGCTTCACCATGTATAGCGCTGTGAATGGCCTGATGAGATTTAATCAAGTTTTCTCCACCGGAACGTTAACGAAACGCGACTAATTTTCATTCATCTTGTCACTTTAAGCGCGTTGAGACGATTATAAAGGATATACATAAACTCTCCGGGTTTTCGACGAGATGATGAAGAAGTTTCGGCAATTCCTTCCGCTGCGTATCAAGTCGTGATGTTTCTAACTGTATCGTATTTGCAGCTGGTTACCTTCCATTAGCATTCAAACGTGAATTTGTCTCAAGGCTTCGTAAATTTCTCGAAATTCACTTCTATCTCGCCACGGTAAAAGTTGAAACTTTACTTCAGAATGACAGTACCGTAGGCCAATCAACGACAATATTTTATTAATATTTTTTTGGGTTTTCTGAATCTTCTCTAGATCATTTTTCACTTTTTTTGTTTCCATTTTGTAATTGTGCGGAAACAGAATTTCTAGAGCATAAATTTGCCTACGAAAAACGTTGATTTTCGCATTGGGTCACTGGGCCAATGATAAGTAACTTTTTTAGCTTTGCTCGCGGCAACCATTTGAAAACATTGAGACAGTAAAGATAAATTACAATAAGAGAAATTATTGTTAATTTAAAGTATCTTTGAAGACTTTTTGAGAAACTATTTGAAAAAACGACACATGTGCAATTGCTATGACCCTCGTGCATCTGAAAACCTATCATATATTTTAAGCTCATATGTGCGACTTCATGCCAGTCGGGATTTGCTCCGCACATGTATTGCGACATTCTAGACTTCTTTGGCCATTATCGATGCATGAACCGCTCGAAAGCTTGTAATAAAGCTCTCTCATTTCAGAATTGCGTTTCGTACAAAACATCAATGCAAGAGAAAATAGTAACTACAAGAGTTGCAACTATTTAAAAATTTACTGGTATACGATGAGTGCTTACTTACCATAAACACCTACCACGCAAAAGTCACATAAGATACTAGGGACAATGTAGTGGTATATGTTACCGTTATGGAAACTAGCGGTAGAGAATCTCCCCAACTGGAGTCTAGCAATACCGCTGATTCATCGATATCGTAAATAGAAGTTTAATTAATTCAACGCTTGGTTAAACCGAGAAGTTGACAGGTCTTAGCAAGAGAAATTGCTACTGCATCGAAATTTGATACAATCATATTACCAAACTTGATTGCTCTACACTGCGGTAAAAAGTTTGTTTATTTCTCGATGTAACTACTCGGAAGTAATTTAAAACTGTATTATTCAAGGCAATGGAAGATGGAATAATTAATAAAAACCAATTTTCCTTGTACCTCAGTCTATTTAAAATCAACGTCAGATAAGATTCCGTAATTTTTTTGAAGTTATAAAAGTAAAACTTTATCGACTTGAAAGCGGTACTGGTGTTGAGAGAATGGAAAGTCCGTGTACTCGTAATTTTGTAAAATTAACAAATCATGAATAAATCATCAATGCAAGAGTAATCGTGTCGAAAACCAATTAACAAATGACGTAATTATTTTGATTCCATGATAATTTCAAAACCCAGATCGATGATCCTAAGCGTCCAAATTAAAAAAGAAGCTTCGAAAAACAATTTGGAGCGCTGCAACAAATATCAACCTGAACTCAATAGCAATTTAATAATAAAAAATGTTCATGCCGAGCTTGATAAAAAAATGTGATCAAAAATCGGACAACGGATGACCCAGATATAGTATGAGAGAAGTCAATTTCACTGATTTATATGGCCAGTTGATATTTGAACCGTGATAGATTAAGAGATAGACGAAGTTTCTCCAAAAAATTATTTTACGTCTGCATGCTCACAGGTTTATACAAGAATAGTATGCGAGAAATATGTTTTTTTAAATAAAACTGACTGATATAGGAAAGTAGAGGCGGGTGACAAATCAATCGAGATCCCTCGTATTTTCCAATTTTGCCAGTGCGCTTTTCGGCTTCGATGCGCACGAATCGTGTATTTATTTCCGTTTACCAGGACAGGATGTGGAAAGAGGGATGTTGAACGGAGAAGCTTGCGAAGCTGCAGTCGATCGGAGCCCACGGGCAATCAAGTCTGGCCAATCCACCGGTACGGTCAAGTAAAGCAATCTTCTCCGTGGTGCAATTAATATCAACGTCCAACGACCATACCAATCGTTGCCAGCATATCCATACATCTACAAGAACCAACCTTTTCTTCTCAATGTCCGTCACACATGTTTGTATTCCTTTTCGATTCAGAGCAACTCATTTTCAAAAACATGATCAACAAGACTTGTATAGAGATTCGTCTATTTACAGTATCACAAATGTTTATTTTATTTTTAATGAATCTTATACGCTAAACGTAATGATGTATTTTATTTGTATTTAAATGAGTCACATACATAAAAAGATATAACTCGAAGCATTCAATACAGTTTTAAAGCTCAACTTCTATGGTTTAGGGATCATTATTCAGATCAATGGAAACGTTACCATGCGTCATTACGTCAGTTGACGTTTGCTAAATCATATTTTTCATATAATTGTATTGTTCACGGCCTGATGTGTTAGTGCATTAAATTGTTACGATTAGAAATTCTGAAAACATTTGACTTTTGTTAGGGTATAATTTATGTTATTTATTAACGCAGAGACAAATGTTCATCAATCAAATCAATTACACTTATTCAGATTCCATCATATTGAAAACAGAGTATAATAAAATTAACTAAAAAGTATGGACTCCCATATTGAGAATATCTTCAACTACGCCGTAGTACACAGCTTCAATGGCTATAATATAGACACTGTCAAACCGGTATATAGATATGAGATGCAGACCGAGAGGTTGTGAGGAAACAGAAACATAGAGGTACGTTTCTCACAGTGTAGTCGTTGATTAAACAGGGATAGTAGCGGGTACCACGTTGCTGCGGGTACGCTCCAGTTGATCGATAACTCCAAACTGTGTTCACCAAGCATCTCTAATGTTCCCATTGTCTTAGCTTCGAGATGGAATATCTAGTGTCTTTGGATTACCTTTCCAATATGTATACATTTGATTAGATAGGACAAATATATTGATTCTCAGTTCCGTCACAATCCGCTGGGGTTATGGCTATAATTATATCATTTTGTCTATAGTGATATTATATAAAGTACCTCCATGCATAGTTATTATAGTAGCTCGATTCTTGTGGTACACTCGTTGGTAGTGTGTTTCATGAAATCGTCAAACCACTAACAACGCGTCAGAATGCTTCGCACCAGTATTTTTTGATGATAATAGTGGGAAATTCAGCAAACTTGAACGTTATATCCAATATCTGCTATTATATATATTGGTGATGAATCTTCAGTTCAAAGTCTCGTGCTTTGTAACTGGTGCACATAAATTATCTGCGGAAGCTCGCGCGCTGACCCCGCATCCAGGTGGGATTCAATTAGTTTTCGTTCACAGAATTCGATTACGAGAGTATATATGTCCGCAGAACGATTTTGACGGACTAGCACAGAGCAGTAAATCGAACATCTTTGCAGCAGTTCTAAATTCCATCGCTAAGCATTCGGCAAAGTTTTGCGCCTCAACGTGTACGACAGGAGACAGCGTGACAAGGAGACTAAAAAATGCCATTAATCCTCCTGTAATGATTATCGACTATATATGTATGTATGCGAGTTATTCAGATTCAAGATAGTGCCCGGTGACATGGAGTAGGAACTATGACAGCCGAGAGGAAAAGCAAAAAGAGCCAAAGAGAGGAGAGTCCATTCGTAGAAACGTGCGACTAAATGAAAGGAATGTAAATCATAAAAAGTTACGAGCTTTTAAATCTCCTACAAGCTGGCGCACGTTCGCTGTAATTACCTTACATCTCTCATTCCTCCAACCCCTTTCGGCGTGACGGCAAGAAAAGGGTGTGAGAAGTAACGAAGAGAAGGGAAGTGTAGAAGTGGGTGAATGCGACTATCTCCTATCTCGCTTTCGCATCTTTCTTTTTCTTTTTCCACCCTCGCAAACGTCTCACCCCCTACCTTTACTTTTCCTTACTCTCTATTTCTCTCATTGAAATTCCTTCGGAGCAATGAGTCCTAACTCTATTTTATCTCTGTCGTTCTCTTGTCTTTCTTTTGCTTATTCCTCTTGACCCAACTTCACTCTTTTCCTACCGATCAAGCACTTTGCTATCTTCCTGATTTTCATTTATTTTTAACCTGCAAAAGCTAGAAGTACTTTACAACCCGAATGCCCACATTTTGAACCCTGAATTGCTCTATCGTGATATATCATCGAGTGAACATTTTTACTCCACTGAATAGGTTATCCTAACAAACATAAGCTTTTTAAGATAATTAGAATCGTAGTCGTGACTGTACCACATAGAAGGGTAGGGTGCACTCTCTGGAGTAAAAATAAAAACGGCGTAAATCTCACAGCGTGAACGTGCTTAAGTAAAAGTTTCTATTATTAATGTGAGTGATAAGCGGGTGAGAATTGTGATGTTTAAACACGTGATAAATATTACTGGAGAACAGCTAATGGAAGGGAAGTATGTATCTCGCTGTTCAGTTGTAATTAACTCCACAATCCTTCCAATATATGTACATATGGTACATATATATTGTGTATGCATGTGCAGTTGTGCGTTATACACGTATCGAGTTGTACAAATTTCATTGAACCGACATGCTATTTTTTTAAGGTTCTGCTAACCCCGTGACAAGGAGTGTGATATGAAGAATAAGACAATTATCGCTCTTTTTCTCCATAATTGAAAACACAAGAAAATGTTTACTTTCCTGTACCAATAATCTAAAAATAGTCAAAATACTATATAGCAGTAGGGTAGGTTTGTGGTAGATTTTTTTATAATTACTGGAAAGTTCAATTCGGAAAATCATCATTTTGACGACGGTGTCAATCACATAACATCAACTGGTGTTGTCTTCTTGGTGTTTTCTTTTACATGGAAGATCGGATACATGTATCGAACTTCCATATATGTATGTAAACACCGCATAGGAGTGAAAAGCGAGACGCATGCATTATATTCACGCGTGGAACGGGTGAAGGAGGAAGGGCGTAGTATGTTGAGGTAGATGGGACATACGTCATGGGATGACAAGCGGAACAAATGGAATCTGAACCAGCAATCCTAGTCCCAGAGCGCTGCAAAACTCATCTCTACGTTTGTAAGCTTTTACTCACGTACTGGCCAACACTAGTAGCTCTTACCCCGTCAGTCAGCAACTTATCTAATAACACGTCGAGTAATGATCGTTCAATAAGAGATTATAAAGCCATTTAGAGCTTGTAGCAAAAATTGGTCATTTATGTAAAGTCAAAAGCTTCAAAATTATTTCTTCTACTTTGACATTTTGTTGTTTGATAAGTTATCAAAAGACATGTTGGTATCTTAACTCCGAGCTAGAAAAAAGTTATACGACAATATAGTGCTTGTTGTACTTGTTGTAAATGTAAATGTAAAAAAAACTTGACATACTTCTTGTAAATCATGAGACACGCTGAGAAATTCTCTGTTATTGTTGAATATATTTCGATACCCTTAAATTAACCCTCAAAAAAATTTTCTTGCAATATAAACCGATGTTTACTCGGAAAGTGCAAATTAGTAAATTCAGCATTTTCATGAGTTTGATAGCAATCAAGCTTACAATAAATATCCTTGCAATAAGTATTACGAACTCCGACAAATTATTTCTGATAACATCTACCAACTCAAAGAATATCGAAATATCAACTTGCATTGATCAGTTATAATAATAATTTATTATGTATACGAAAAAGAAGTGTAATAATGGAACCAAATTGCAAAAAGATGTATTAAAACATATGTATTCGACCAAATCTTTCAGGGATAATGAGAACAACCGTTATCCAATTTTATGGAAAATGGAAAAGAATTACGAGCTGCGAATTGGATGGTGCGTTGTGTCAGAGCATCGAGTATCGAAGTACTGCTTCATACATATGCATAGTGTTATTTGACTATATAATTACGCTCGAAACTTGCGGAATAATTCTATCAATTCGTTGCATTTTCCTTTCTGCAACCGCGCAGCCGTTTTATGTCAATATTTTATAGTTAGCGTACTTAGTAACATCATCCTCGATCTCTATGGGTGGTATCGGTATATTCCATAGACGTCGCGTGCTCCAGCTGTTGGAGGTGGTAGTAATTTATTTGACCATAATTATCATCACTTTCTTTTTTTCATTTATATTTTAATTAACGATCTATATCCAAAATATTATTTCGAATTTTCTACCGTATTTTATTTATTGTACTTGTACGCTTTGTTCTATGCCTTATTATTAAGATAAATCGAGGTTCATGATACACAGTGATAAAGTGTACATGTTCGATGAAGTTTTTGTTAACTTCTACCGAACGTAAAGCGTACTAACAATGCATCATCTGTGCACGTTCGACTGTTTCCAGTAGACCCAAGTTCAACGCAAACGGTTCCTTCGCTCATTCAGAACCATTGTTCAATTCTCTGTCTCGGATATAAACGAGAACGCATACGCACGTTCTCGTTTATGTTTCTTCTGAATTCGAAGTATTTACTCTCGATACAGATGACAATGAAGTTAAAAAATATAAAACAACGCACGACAGAGACAGGGAATAAAAAAATTACGCTTAGGGAATTTTATCGGTGCCCCAGACCATTGACTTGATCGCTTGTTCTGATGTCGAATTTCTTTACTGATTTCTTTTTTTCCAGAACCTTTTTGAATTCACCGAAATATAATTGATGTTTTTCAAATTCTTTTTTAATAGGGAAAGTGTAATTTTATATTTATGTATTATAATTTGATAAGGGAGAGAAGTGAATGGCATAAACCTGTACCTGTCCACGATGCAAAGTTATACCATCGCTTGAATTTTCTCATGAACTGAAAGTCAAAACTTTGAGCATTGCAATCCCGCGTCAGGTTTAATATCAAATTTCGCACCACCATCGTCGATATCTGTGTGCGTTTTTATTCTACCATAAACTTACATGCACTTGAATCATTCTGCTTCTTTGCCTTCAGAGTTCAATTACATTGTAAAAATGAGCTTGGAATCCATGTCAGTGATTCGTGAGTGAACTACGTCCCTTTTAATTGCATGATTATTTTATTCTATTCCTGTCGAACTCTCAATTCACTCGTTCGTTTTCTGAATTGCTCTCCGTGTGTATCTTCTCGCTAGTGTATTATTCACAATTTTATTGACCTGAACTTCAGGTCTCTCATTTTTTACTGGGTCAAGTAATAATTATCTGTTTCATTGAAAATGGAATTTTCATCAAACGGTTTCATGGTCTGTTTGTTTTTTGAAAGCTCCCTATGTATACTAGGGTGGGTCAAAAAAATCGAATAATTTATTTTTGACTTTATACTCTGAAAAATAGGTTCGTAGACACCTAAAAAGAATTCTCTCCAAG